>OX637578.1:6858234-7075425 GCA_951800085.1 Comarum palustre
TTTACCGGAATTACGTGATTTTTCAACCATAGACGTATTTCACCATTCCGGTCATATCTTATTTCACGAATTTTTTGCGTTTGAAGTTTCTACGTAGAGTTTGTTTTTAAAACGGAACATTTACTTAAATCTTAATAAACAAGTTATACAACATAAATAGGCATGATGTGATTCCGATAATCTAACTTGAGAAAAAAAATCCGACCGTCCGATATAATCATTATGTCGAAATATGCCTATAGGAAAAAATTTAACTTGATCCGATAACGTTAAGGGCTCGATTCTTACGGTCAATCCCGTAAGTCAAACCCCTTAACGCACGAAAACGATCATTTGACAGTTTAAATTACGTATTTTTCCCGGACCTTCAACTGAAAATAGTTTCAAATCAACGAGACACAACCAGTGGTATAAACAATTTATGAAAAATAACCACTAGAGATAGGGCTACATCTAGAGAGAAAAAATGGAAAATTGCATTGACCGCAACTATCGACACTGAGACTTTACCGGAATTACATGATTTTTCAACCGTAGATGTATTTCACCATTCTGATGATATCTTTTTTCATGACTTTTTTTTCGTTTGAAACTTCTACGTATAAGGTTTAGGGTTTAGGGTTTTAGCCGACGAAATTATGGTAATTCGCCGCTTAAAGTTAAATAAATAACTATAGCCGACAAAATTTATTAAAATTTATAGGCTAAAATTAAATAAAAATAAAATAATTACAAAAAATAAAATAACTAACTATAGCCAACGAAATTTATTAACTTCGTCGGCTAAAGTTAAATAAAAAATAAAAAAAATAAAATAACTAACTATAACTGATGAAATTTATTAAAATTCGTCAGTTAAATAAAAAAAGAAAATAAATAAATTACTCTAGCCGACAAAATTTAATAAAATTACGTCGGCTAAGGTCCAAAAATTCGTCGGCTAAAGTCCAGACATTAAGCGACTAAAAATTTCTTCATCGGCTTAATACCTTTAGCCAACGATGAATAGTAATTTCGTCAGCTAGTCTTGGTCGACTGCTTTTTCCCGACGACTTCTTAACCGACGAAATTTTTTACTTAGCCGACGAAAAAATTTACTCAGCTAAAGTAGTTGTTCTGGTAGTGAAAACTCATAACAACTCTAAATAACCAACAATTTTTCAATACTCATTCTACCCTCATCCATTAAAACGTACTCAGAGAAATAAAATGGAAAAGAGAAGAGACATGACCGACACCTCACTGCCTCCTGTCACCGCCGATAGGACTCCGGTCATCAGAATCTCTCCGGAAGCTGGAATCAAGTTTACTACCCCTAATAAAGTCTCACTGAACCATTAAACCATATTCCTATTGCACAACCAACTTTACTATCCACTAATAAACTCTCACTAAACTTCTAAACCACATTCCTATTACACTGCTAACTTTACTACCTCATAATAAATTCTCACTGAACCTCTAAACTGTATTCATATTGTCGCAATCAACTTTACTATCTCTTAATAAACTCTCACTGAACCCCTAAATCACATTCTTATTGCACAACCAACTTTACTTCCCCTTAATAAACTCTTACTGAACCCCTAAATCACATTCATATTGCATAACCAACTTTACTACCCCTAATAAACTCTCAATGAACCCATAAACCACATTTCTATTGCACATCTAACTTTACTATCTCATAATAAAATTGAGAGAGAGAAAGAGATCCAACACAATTGATCTGGGCACCCAGACCTGACTGATCGGACCGCTCTTGACAGAGACGGTGAATGAGAAGCAACCTGGATAACAAACTAAATGGATTACCTCGATAACAAATCAATTTTAACCAAAAAAAGAGAAATCATCAGAGCTGTAACCAAAGTCGACGCCAGCACAGACATCATAACACTTCTATTGTCAGATAAAGCCGCCAAGACCTTCCTCGATCATGATGCATCAGCGACCTTCCTCCGTCGTAGAACTACAACAGGTCTACTTCTCCAGATTCTACTGAAACTCATAATAAAAACCCAAAGCCTTACCTCATATTCTAGATCGGTAAAGTACTCCTCCGGCCTGATGACGCGGTCATGGTGAGGCTATCCAGATCGTAGCAGCATTCTTGATGTCGGAGGTGGTCCGGTGATGACATCTAATCTTCATCGTTGACCCCGGGCTTCGTGGTCTTGCTCCAATGTCGACGTCGAGAAGCTTATTGATGTAGAACGACTCGTAGAGGAGTTCGAGGAGCAGTTGGAAAGTCAACGTCGTAAGCAAGTATAATTTTTCTATTATTCTTAGGATTATGAATTATGATTCAATAGAAATTTCTAGTTTCAATAGATTTTGTTATTTCCTAGTCTTATTCTAAAAATGATTTAGTCTTTAGTTAGAGCCTATAAATAAGCACTCTTTATGTTGTATTAGGCATTCAACAATTCAATAATATTCAAAAGTCTGAGATTATTCTCATTATTATCCTATATTTCGATTTAACGCTTGTTTACCGTTTCCACCTATTCGACTTATAGCTTTCGCTGCGTTACTTATAGTGGCTGTTGCGACGGTTGATGTTAGACCAAAGAAGAGAAAGAGGGCTAGCATGGTGAGTGCTGCGACGGCCGGCGTCAAACCGAAGAAGAGAAAGAGTCAAGGCCAAGGGGAATCCGACAAGAGAGAGAGGTGGCCAGATGTTTTTTCAGGTTGAAATAGGCACCTAGATAACAAACCAAACGTAATCTCTTCATTTTACTGAAGTCTTCTTATATCTTCATGGCCAGCGCCACGTCTGCAAAGAACGACGATTTTTTTGGGAATGACGACTTGGGCACCCTCCTTTGAAATTCTGATCAGATCTCACCAAAAACCCTCTTAACATTTTTTTATAGCATAACCTCAAAGTCTCCAAAGCCTTCGAGCTGCCCAAACCCTAAATCCCAATTCCTCTCTGAATCACATTTGCTCGCTCGCTCACTCCATTCACTGGTAACACTACTCTACTCTTTGATCTCTCTCACCAGCAATTCTCGTTCTTTCTATGCTTCTATTTCGATTGCCACGGTGGTCGTATCGCTCGGTTTCGAATTTGGGATATTTGCATTTGGATTTCGCTAGGTCTAAGTGTGAAATTCATATCTAAAGAGCTTCGCTTTGAGAATTTGAGTGCCTATAGTTGTGGGAGCTTGGGCTGTTTTGAATGAATGGTGTTTAAATTGAGGAGCTTAGTGTGATGAATAGGATTGTGAATTTTGCAATTTTCGTATTTGAATGTGTTATTTGGCTCAAATGTTAGTTGTTTATAAAATTAAAGGTAGCCCATTTCTGCCATTATCGATTTGTAAGGTTGTAGTTTTAGTCAAATAGGCTGTTAGTTGTACTCGGGTGCTACCGAATTTGTAATTAGCTGGGAATGCAGGGTGTTTTAAGGTTTCATACAATGCATTTACTTTAGATATGGTTATGTATGAGGTCAAGTTTCTTATTTACATGTTACGGCTTATGCTGGCGTGTGAAGTGATGGGTTTTTTTGTTCGATATGACAGTGGTTTGGGCAGTAAAGAGATTTAAAGTCCAATCTTTTGGGTTGAAATATTGAGTTTGGGTGAAGGGAAAAGGCGAAATAAGTTTTTGAATTTAGTTGCTGGACCATAAACTAAAGATACTGCTTCTTACTTGTACAGGGTAAAATCTTTTCTCCACCGGCTGAATAAGAACTCCCATAATTCAGCGACCAGGTTCAGGGGGCGACTTGCCCCAAGGTATCGAGTACAGTCCTTTTCCTGTAGTTCGGAGGGTGAATAGCAGCCATACAATGCTGATGGGTGATTTGGAGGATGGAAATTTGGGGCCTTATCAAGAGAGGCTGAGAAGATTTCCTAACATGCGTGGTAAATCTTACAACCCATTGGTAAGATATCTTTTCTAGCTAGTGTTTCATTTTCGGCTCATTTTGTTGACCATTCTCGCTTTTGTGTCAATAGAACTCACAGATATTGTTTTATGTCTCATGGCAGTCCTATTCCTGTGCTTTGGTCTCTCCATGTTTTTTCTTTTCAAATTCTTTATACTTTTTTGCAGATTTTTCGAATTTTTATGGGGATAAATGTTCGAGTCCTTTTTGTGATTTTGCTTCTGGTACTTGGAGTGGTCTTTTACATTGGAGCAAGTGCTTCTCCTATTATTGTGTTCGTCTTCTCAGTTTGTATTATCAGCTTCCTTCTGGCAATGCACCTTGCCAAATGGGTTCTTGCAAAAGATGAAGGACCTCCAGAGATGGGTCAGGTACAGCTTTCTCCACTGTTTTTATGTCTATGAAGTGTTCATTTGAGGTGTCTATACTGTTCCATGACCCAATGAATTGATCTATTAATTTAAATGGAATTTCTTAGTTGAACCTTGAACCTGCGGCTTGACTGCGCTCTTTTTGCTAGGCATCTGCATAGATAACAGTGTACACCTTGAACTACAATGAATATTTAATACAGCTAGAGCAAATTACATTAATTAGATTTGGTGCTAATATAGGTATAATCTTGAACCTGTGGCTTGACTGCGCTCTTTTTCTGCATAGATAACAGTATACACCTTGAACTAAAATGAATATTTAATACAGCTAGAGCAAATTACATTTATTAGATTTGGTGCTAATATAGGTATAATCTTGAACCTGCGGCTTGACTGCGCTCTTTTTGCTAGGCATCTGCATAGATATACACCTTGAAGTGCTAATATAGGTATATTACTGTGTGTTGTTGGCTAGTAAACCATGGACTAAATTATGTACAGCTGTCACGTGTAAGAAGAGTTCAAAGCTAACCTTAACTTGTTTGTTCATGAGTAACAAAGGCAGAAAAACAAATTGTATAACTGCATCTTGCCCGTACTAATCTAATTCTCTAGTCTGAAAAACTACCCTAAAATTGTCTCAAGTGATGTTTGACTGTTTGAGTATCTGCGGCTGATCTTGAAGAGAAAGAAAAACAAAAAAAGTTGGTTGTGATATGCTGTAAAGTTGTGACATTGTTTAACTTCTTATTACTTATCTTGAGCTTGTCATTTTTCTTTTCAGATATCAGATGCAATACGTGATGGGGCTGAAGGTTTCTTCAGGACCCAGTATGGGACCATCTCTAAGATGGCAATTTTACTGGCTGTGGTTATCCTCTGCATATACTTATTTCGCACTACAACTCCTCAGCAAGAGTCATCTGGTCTTGGAAGGTGATAATAATTGCTACTTACCATCTCCCTTAAACATAAAATTCTATGTCGAAGATATTTACACTTCTGACTTTGCTGTTGCAGGGTAGCCACCGCATTTATTACTGTAGCTGCGTTTCTTTTGGGTGCATTCTGCTCAGGTGTTGCAGGGTATGTTGGGATGTGGGTATCAGTTCGTGCCAATGTTCGAGTCTCTAGTGCTGCAAGACGATCTGCACGGGAGGCACTGCAGGTTCTTATCCTCTATAGTTAGTTGTATGAGAACTTATCACATTCATATCTTAAAAGGCAATACCATGTGCAGATAGCTGTTCGTGCTGGTGGTTTTTCTGCTATGATTGTTGTTGGTATGGCTGTACTTGGTATAGCCATCTTGTATGCCACATTTTATGTTTGGTTGGGAGTGGATACACCGGGTTCAATGAAGGTTACTGACTGTAAGTTTTGACAATCCTTGCTCCGTGTATTATGTTTATGATATCTATTACGTCAATGTGTACCAGCTCTTTTTCTTTTTCTATTATTCTATTAGGGGACATTGAATTGTGTTGTCGTATCTTAACTAAGGCAAGGGTTGCAGGCTTGCAGCTTCATAATTCTTTACTCTTTTATTTATACATATTTTATATACTTTTTCTTTCTGAATATTTTGAGGACTGAACATATTTGTCTGCTGTAATTATTTATATATTATTATTTTTGCTTATTTGCAAACCTACAACTAGGATTCTTATATAGTGTAGCATTTACTAAGGGCCAAGTGGTGTTTTTGTTTCAATAAAAAGCTGTTTTTTTAAATGAAATAAAAGTGTTGTTCTGAAGCAAATGCTTAAAAATGTTAGCTGTGTGACTGCCTATGCCTCTTTTGTGGTCTCCAATTAAGACTTTTATTTGTTTTACGTAATCAGTTGCCTTCCAATGTTATCTTAAATCTGCAGCTTGACTTTGATCAGTTGATGCACTTGATTTTTCAGTGCCTCTTCTTCTTGTTGGATATGGCTTCGGAGCTTCTTTTGTTGCCTTATTTGCTCAGCTGGGTGGTGGAATATACACAAAAGCAGCTGATGTTGGAGCTGATCTTGTTGGAAAAGTAGAGCAGGGGATTCCTGAAGATGATCCTAGGAATCCTGCTGTGATAGCAGATCTGGCAAGTTTTCATCCTTTGTGTATTAGCGATGGAAGCTCATGTTGGGTTGAAACAATCGATCTGATGTACATTTTATTCTCATAGGACTATTCATCAAACAAGTCTTGGTAATTCAATTATTTTGGTTGCATGATTATCAATAAATTAACTTGCAAGGAAACTTGTGCAGAGACAATGATTAATTTAATAGAACATAGGTTTAACTTATTGATATAAAAACACGTCTGCTGGATCTTTTTATTTTAAATTTACAGACTAATCATTGCAATATGTACAATTTAGGTTGGAGATAATGTTGGTGATTGCGCAGCTAGAGGTGCTGATCTTTTTGAAAGTATTGCTGCTGAAATAATCAGTGCTATGATACTTGGAGGAACCATGGCTCAACGTTGTAAAATTGAAGGCAAGCAGATATTTAATGTGTCAGATATTCAGACAAACACACACAAGCACACACATAGTGCCATTTGAGGAAATACTTTTGTTTCTCAGGCCAGGGCTTACATGTTCCAATGCTCTTTTACTCTTCTCCCTTTGTTTATCATTACCAGTTTGGTTCATACAATCTCTCTCTCTCTCTCTCTCTCCCTCTTGTTTTTTTGTTTTCACGTGTGTATTCACTGATTGTGCAGATCCTTCTGGTTTCATCTTGTTTCCTCTGGTTGTTCACTCCTTTGATCTGGTGATTTCATCGGTTGGAATACTTTCAATAAGGGGTACACGAGATTCTGGTGCGAAGGGTTCTGAGGATCCAATGACAATTCTTGAGAGAGGATACTCAATCACAGTAGTTTTAGCTGTTCTGACATTTGGTGCGGTAATATTCTAATACATAACTTATGATTGTGTGATGTTTCCTTTTGTTTTGCAACATGTAACACCAGAGTCATCTATGCTTATTTTACAACAGTATCTCTCATTTCTCTAATTTTGAAGGCTGCAATAGTTTTGCTGTTTGATTTGGTTTCGAACACTATTCTCATTGCGGTTATTTACAGTCAACCCGATGGTTGTTATACACTGAACAAGCACCGTCTGCGTGGTTTCACTTTGCCTTGTGTGGATTAGTTGGCATCATCACTGCATATATATTTGTGTGGATAACCAAGTACTATACAGACTACAAGTATGAGCCTGTACGCTCATTAGCTCTTGCAAGCTCCACCGGTCATGGGACTAATATTATTGCTGGAGTTAGTTTGGGTCTGGAATCAACAGCTCTTCCTGTTCTTGTCATTAGCGTAGCTATTGTCTCAGCATACTGGCTGGGCCAGACCTCGGGACTCGTGGACGAAAATGGTGTTCCTACTGGCGGGCTATTTGGTACAGCTGTAGCAACAATGGGCATGCTCAGTACTGCTGCGTATGTTCTCACGATGGACATGTTTGGTCCAATAGCTGATAATGCTGGTGGAATTGTAGAGATGAGTCAGCAGGTAACCCTTAAATGATGAATTCGCTTAGATGGTTGTCTGGAGACCATGTTTTCTTTTCCTTATAACTTAGAGATTTCATCCTTACAGCCAGAAAGTGTTCGCGAGATCACAGATGTTCTTGATGCAGTAGGCAACACTACAAAAGCTACCACTAAAGGGTTTGCCATTGGATCTGCTGCACTTGCATCTTTTCTTCTATTCAGTGCTTATATGGATGAGGTAGCTACATTTGCCCGTGAACCCTTCAAGCAGGTTAGCAAAAAGCTTCATCTACCTATGTTCCCCTGATTGTGACTTTATCAGGTTCGGTCTTAATTTGTAACTTCTGACTTCCCAGGTTGATATTGCCATTCCAGAAGTTTTTGTTGGTGGATTGTTGGGCTCTATGCTGATTTTCTTATTTAGCGCTTGGGCCTGTTCAGCTGTTGGCCGAACTGCTCAAGAGGTTGTCAGGGAAGTAAGAAGGCAATTTATTGAGCGGCCTGGTATAATGGTTAGTATAAGCTCCACTGTTGATTTTCATGTCGACTGTAACTTCTACAAAAGCTCTTGTCGCGACAGCTTCTACAAAATATATTATTGCCCCAAGTACATTTTCAATACACATTTATATATAATCATCTCACTCTGAATATAGAATATATCTATTTAGAGTTTTTGGCAGTGCCAGTATCCAAACTCATGTGGCACGGTCAAAATGATATCCAAACTTACAAAACTATCTGTGGTACCCAAACTTCATTTTCGCTACTAACGAAAGGCTTGAGGTCATTTTCCGTTATAGCGCCGTTTGTTTGATGATGTGTCTCGTATATGACCCACCATAAATATTTCTTGTTAGTAGATAACCACATCAGCAATCCCGAACTCTTCTGGAATGATCAATGTGATACCTAGAATGAAAATCTAGGTTTTTGAAGTTCAAACTAGGAGGGAAAATGAATCCGCAAGATTTATTTTTTGAGATTTTGAAGGAAATGGGGTCTAGGAAAGGCAGAATATTATTTTCTTCGAGGGTTTAAGGTCTAGTTTGGGAATTCTACAGCTTTGAAAAATTGATTATGCTGTAATGTGAATATAATCAGCTGTAAATTAAAACAGTAAACTATTTGGTAAATGATATTTTTAAAAGTGCTATCAAGACATAAAAGGTATTTTTTGTGTTTTATTGACCGGCTTGTATCAAACTAGGCCCTAGGTATAGATGACTTTCAGACTTTTCCTATATCCCATTTCCTTCGGGTTTAGGGTTTAGATGACATTTAGACTTTTCCTAGATCATATTTCCTTCCAAATTCTCCAAAATTATAACTTGCGGATTCATTTCCCCTCCTAGTTTGAACATAGAAAACCTGAGTTTTCATTCGGGTGTCACATTAATCATTCTAGAAGAGTTCATGGACTGCTGATATGGTTATCTACTAACAAAAAATATTTATGGTGAGTCTCATACGAGACACGTCATTAAACAAACGGTGCCGTGACGGAAAATGACCTCAGACCTTTCGTTGGTAGCGAAAATGAAGTTTGGGTAACACATTGGTAGTTTTGTAAGTTTGGGTATCTTTTTGACCGTGTCACAAGAGTTTGAGTACCTGCGTTGAAATTTTCTCATCTATTTATATTTAACCCTAAATTTCACTCTGAATATAGAATATTATATATATATATATATGTTTGTCGTATGTCTGATAATCATTTCACTCTGAATATAGAATATTATATATATATATATATATATGTGTGTGTGTGTCAGTGATGTTATTATTATTATTCACTAACAATATTAAAAAGCAGACGGAAAATTATAACGTGCATAAACACTAATCGAAATGTTAATGTAGCCTTTTAATAGTTCCTTTTCTAACTTATTCTGCAGGAATACAAGGAGAAGCCAGATTATGCACGTTGTGTTGCTATAGTAGCATCTGCATCTTTGAGGGAGATGATAAAACCTGGTGCCTTGGCTATAGTTTCACCTATTGCAGTTGGTAGGTCAATTATGTTATAAATTTGGGCGTGCGGTGGAGATAAGCTTGTTGCTCCTTCCATATTCAGTAGATCATAAAGGAATAATTATTGCTTGCATCCCTAGCAGGTATTGTGTTCCGGATATTTGGATACTATACTGGTCAGCCTCTACTTGGTGCTAAAGTTGTGGCTTCCATGCTGATGTTCGCAACAGTGTCGGGTATTCTCATGGCTCTTTTCCTGAACACGTCAGGTGGTGCCTGGGATAATGCAAAGAAGTACATCGAGACGGGGGTTCTCGGAGGCAAAGGAAGTGATTGTCACAAGGCTGCAGTAACAGGAGACACGTAAGTATGCCGTCCTCCATTTGCTGTTATATCTGGAGATGGCTGGTACTGTGGCAGTCCAGTTGGCCAAATTCTTATTCTTTCCATCATTCTGATTTATCTAATATCCCACTAATGATTTTTTGATTATTCAGAAATTATTGATATCCTGTGTTTGTTTTGCAGAGTGGGAGACCCATTCAAAGACACGGCTGGACCTTCACTTCATGTCCTCATTAAAATGCTTGCGACAATTACACTGGTCATGGCTCCTGTCTTTCTCTGAGTAGTTCATATCAATTGCTTTTAGGTATGCAAATATACGGATAGGTTTTTTGGTGTATATTGAGGGTGCCTGATTCATAGTATACCGATTCATCTTTGTTTTTGACTTTGATCGAATCATGTTTAACTTGCTGCAATGCTGCTCATTCTAGTGTAATGTAGCGTGTATCTTGAATCATTTCATCGTCTGGTAAGATATTCTAGTTGTCCTATTCCTTTTGAAACATTGTACTTAAATATATACACAAGTATACAACTATTCAAAGGGACAGATTGAATATTGGCTCTATGAGAGGTTGTCTGGATGGGAATGCTATTAGAAGTTGGAACTAATCAGTAAGGTTAGATACTAATATTATTTGTTTTTGTTAGGCTCCAACAAGGCAAAACAAAAGTTGCCATTTTTTCAACTTTTGCCATAGCGTTTGAAAATTAGTAAAGTACAGTTTAGTTATTAACCAAATTTCAGTTTACAAATACATCGTTTATATATTGTCTTACACATTTAAAGACAAATTGATGTCCACATTGCTATCTATTGCTATATTTTATCAAACTATTTTTCACTACATATTCAATTCTCTGCTGACTTAACACGCTGCTACTACTCGAGTTGAAAGGTGTTACTGCTCGAGTTGAAAAGTGTTACTGCTTGAGTTGAAAGGTACTACTGATGGCGATATTGCAATTTTTTTCTTACAATTCTTTAATGCTGACGTGGCCTGTTGCTACTGTCGAGTCGGAAGGTGTTACTGTCGGCATTATTTCAATTTTTTTCTGGTAATTCTTTTATGTTGTCGCACTGTTACTGCCCGACTCTGGTGATGGTGCATTGCTACTATCAAATCCTAATGCTAATGCGCTGTCACTGTCAACTCTAATGTTAACGATTACATATTCTTCTATTGCTACTGCTGACTGAATACCTACATCACTCATTATCATAGCCAATTCGATCCAATTTTGAACTTGAAAGATATCACAGCCAAAAGCCCCATAATATCAACCTCAACAGCCTTAATATCAAACTACTCAAATTTTCTCAATCACACAGTTCACATAACCTGAAGATTTGTAGCAGTACTGTCAGGATCCACCCCGAGTTAAACCCTTTTAACTCGAAATAAATCCTGCAGGGACCACTTCAAGGGAACTCCTTACCGAAACCCCTTTGAAATGGACAACCCTTCTTATAAACTAACTAAGCACTTCAATGAATAATTTAAATCAACCCTAACTCCTGGAGACATCATGCTCTCCAAATCACAGCTACGCTTCAACAACCTATTCAACTATCTAAGTTGGGATAATCAGAGCTACCTACATGGAATTGATACCTAAATAATCTTGCGGCGACAACGGATTAATTAACTATGGCTCGACTTCGGTACGCGTGACATCCTCTCAGGAACCCTGCAACACTGGGCATTTGAAAACGAAGGGCCCAGGAAAAAACATTTAAAAATATTAGCGTGAGCGAACAAAAATTAAATATGAAAAGATAAATATCTTTTCATGCTCTCCCTTTGATTTTTCTAAAATCCACATACACGCAACCCAAAGAAAACGATTAAATAAAATTTATAACAAATCTCTTTGCTTAAATCCATATGATTAAAAAGTGGGGTACTTTCACCATGACCACGAGAAAAACAACTGACCAGCTCTATCCACGAAAATGTCTATTGACCAGCTCTATCGGAGAGGGTCCCTTGACCCGCTCTATTCGGGAGGGTCCAACCGACCAGCTACCACCAAAGAGGGTCCTAACCGGCTCTATCCGGGAGGGCCCTTCCGACCAGTTACCACCGAAGAGAGTCTGACCAGCTACAATCCGGAGAGGGTATCATCTCCATCCGGGGAGAGTCCATGCTACATAGCAATACATATATATATATATATATATATATATATTTGAAAATCTTTGAAAACCTTGTGGTGATTAAATCAAAATCAGAGTCAAAACACCCATGATTTTTTCCCAAATACATTGGATTTAAAACTTTTCCAGGCATCCGAAGCCGGTTCTCTGACTTTATTTTAAATCATTAAATTCAAGAGCCAAGTTTCTCATTTTAAAATATCATCCCCTCCGTAACCTAAAATGATGATAACAATTAAAAACCATATTCCGGAAAAATTATTTAAAACTCACAGGAAATGTATGAACCTCTTTCCTGGCTCACTTATCTTTGAAAAATAATAAATCTTCAATTTTCCTAAAATCACCATAAAAACTCCACATGAAGGAAATTTTCATAATTAAAAGAGAAACTTAACAAAAAGCTCGTTGCATGCATTATACTTAAAAATAAATGTCCACTCAAGACTTAGGTCTTAACCTGACGAAAACCCAAATTCCGCTTAAGCGAACTCTCCATAACACGAGTCTATTCGCGTCATGTTCCACAATTAATATTAATTTTCCAGACGCTAAAATAATAATTAAATAACATAGGCGTACACATTTATGAGCGTACAACTCGCTCATCCTCTCTATACTTCTCAAATTGTTAACTAAAAATCTCCGACCTTCACCAATAACTTAGAACTCCTTAAAATTTTTCTTAAACCTTAACCGACAATAATCAATGGTCGGAATAATATTTTATTATCCGCCAATATTACTAAACTTCAAAAATTCCAAAACCTAACCAAAACTCCTTCAAAAATTACCAAATTTAAACCATAGACTCTTCTCATTTTATGCTATTTAATGGGCATGAAAAACTGTCTAAAAAGTGGCGGCTCTGCCACCAGCTCCACCACCTGCAAGAATTTCGACCAAAATTCCGCGCGACCTCCAATCACCACCAAATTTTAACAGTAGTTTCGTCTCATCATTTGGAACAACTTTTTAGTTCAACTTGAAGGCCAATTCGGCCTCTAACTAGGTCAATCGACAAATAAATAAAAACCCAAAATTTTTAAACTTCAAAACTTCAAATCTTCGATTCTCCGTTCACACTCCAAGTCAATCCACCAAACTTTAGGGGTGAGTAGTACTCTTAAAACTCATTCTAATCATATAAAGAACTCACAAATTGGCGGTCTGAGGAGGGAGAAATCTGATCAAATCTCTATATTGTACACTATGCAAACAAATCGACATTTCTTCTAAACCAAGGCGAGATAGGTCGAAAGACTTACCTAGAATTAAAGTAGACTCATAGACGGTCATTTTGAGACCGGTGCGCCGGTCTATGGTGGAGCGACGGCGGCGCGGTGGCGGAGAGAAGGTCCGACAGTGGTTTCGGTCGGGAAAGAGGAGAGAGAGAAAGTGAATTTTCTGATTTTTCACATTCTACTCCGGGTAAGTTTCATTGTATAACCCTTTCTAGAAATAGTAACTTCTGTTTTTTGACCATAACTTCTTCAAACGATTTCCGATTTGAGCGTGCTACGTGTCCACGAACTTGTATCGACGTCCTCTATGACTTTCATGAAGAAAGTTTTTCCAAATTCTTGACTTAACGAAAAGTCAACTTTACGGTCATTGTACGGTTAAACGGTTACTTTAAATGGTAAAAGATAAAAGTAACCAACCGTAAATATAATTCTAGGATCGGGATGTGACAAATCTCCCCACCTTATAAAAATTTCATCCTCGAAATTTCTATACTCGTAGTCCAACGCAGTGGGGGATAGTACCACTTAAAAAAATAATATTATTGTTCTTAAATATCAACTCCTTTCTGGGAACTCTTCTGAATCACCTCATGAATAGAATTTTCATAACCCTGCACACCTGGTCTTTATGTTCAATATTCTTACCGATCCTCCTTATAATCCAATTCCCAGTACTAGCCGGAAGACTATTGACATAAGATGTAAGGAAATAGACTTATTCACGTAACATGGACATACGTGACACTAGACATCCATTAAAACCCCAAGGATACCCAACATATTCCACAAACTCATGTAACCTTGTCACATTTAACCAACGTAGCACTCCTTCCTACGTGGATGATAACCTCCAATACTCTCTCATTTTCTGACACCCGACCACTCTTCTCGGGTCAACACTAAAGCGTCTGAAGTCTTACCGTTGATCACAATAATTTTCTCTTGAATCATTGATCCAACTGGATCACTGAATTCTTAATGTACTCCACCTCATTTATGAGGTGGAATACGACAATGCGTATCACTGATCCACCAACTGTAATCCTCGTGAAAATCACTATTGTTTTTCACGAAAAGATAACAAACTCTGTCATGTACTGAAAACATCCTTTAACAACAACTTCTTGTTGCCTAAGCCAGATCATAACCACCCATAGGCTTGTCCACATTTTTCAACTCACTGGAAACAGCTAGCCCGAACGAGGAATAAACTCGTTACCATCACCTGGTTCGAACCTCATGACGTCAAGCAATAACTCGTCATCAAGTTACTCAATAACTTGGCGTCACCAACATATATCTCCAGCATTCACCATGCTTATAACGATCAACTAACCCTCCAATCGAGCTGATTGAGGATTTCGTGCCCCGCAAAACTGCCAGGAGCTCAAAACTCTAAATGATAAAATACTTCGCATGTAGAATCAAGGCTCATGCTAATCCATGAAGAAAATCATAGCTAAAACGAATCATGTGAACTCTTCCTCCTTTCAAATAGGTCACAAGATCTGATTCACGTCATTTCGTCGTACGAGTCTAATAAAGAAATAATTTTCTTTCTGCACATGACCGCTAAAATGATCTCACTTGTATACACTAAACAATATCTTAAAGATACGAAACATGACACCAGAGCTGCAACTGCTTCATCTAGAATATCTGATTTTGTAGACAAAAGGACCCAAAAGAGTTACTCCTCAAGAAAAGTTTAACGCAAAACTACGTTAAACTCTTTTTAAACGTCCACTCTAATAAAACAAGTCTGGATCCCTCACTTCTCAAATAAAACCATAACTCGTAAGACTTAGTTGACGTCTTAGATAAAAGGATAATCAACTTATAAAGTCTCGAGAAGTTGATAATACTTCATGTCACTACGCTACTCTTGCCCATCACATAAAGGAGTTATATTAAACTAAAATAGGGCAATAGCGAGACATCAATCCACTCGATGAGACGCTACGAGTCTCATCGTTCTCTATGCTGAGCCTAGGGTGACGCACAACTGCGAAACCCAACTCAATCTGAAATCTCGAACTAGAGAAAACATCAAGAAAACCACAGTTCCAACGTGATTGTCAACTTTACCAGTATTACTGAGCCTAGACAACCACCAGCTTTCTTTTACTTCTAGTGACACTTTTAACAATCTCTGATGTCGTATCACTGACCTAAAGTCACACTTCTCATTCTATCTCTGTTACTATTAATAAGTCAGACCACTGACTAAGATTCGATGACGTACTCGAATCACATACACCTCCCAGGTGTCTCTATTTCCCGCAATAAAATTATTGCTCGGAATTCTACCGCACTGCCGTGCGACGAACACCAAATCACTTTTCATCAGAAAAATAGTTTCCACTTGGGAACTATCATCACCAACTAGGTTTTGTCATCTTGCAAAACTGATACCTCGACAAAAGTCAAATTGCACGTCCACTCTCTGCTCCAGCTCGAGAGGAAACCAAATTCTAACTTCAAACTCGAAAGTCTTGTACCTCGCCATCATTTAATAATAGTGTAATTAGTACAATAACCAGAACCATACGTCAAACATCATGATTCGTCCTATTTCTGTAACCTAGAATGATGACAACAACCGCAAACAACAATGACCTCACAGGTCAATCCTGGATCAGTATGAGATTTTACCACAATACAATCCGTAGAAAGATCTCTGTTCTACCTAGCAGAAAATTTGCCACATTCAATAATAAATCTCTTTATAACCTTTGACTCATAATACTTCTGGAGTCAATAAAGAAATCATTTCCCTTGTTCTATCAGTTCATACTCGCTGTAAAACAGACAATTAATAAACCAAACCTCGCACTCTTTGCTGCTTTAAAACACTTGTGGTTCCCAGATCTGTTACTCCATCAAACCTCAAATCACATAGGGTTACCACTTAATTAACCATAACCTCTGACCCCAGATCAAGTAGGATCACTACTTAATTGACCCTTGACTACAACATCACTATCGATTCTTCATTCCTCTTAGGTTTTCGATAAAATTATATCAGAACCTTATCCTCCAGACACTAATGTCTGTACTCCACAGACTCGAAATTCAAGGATACTACCCATTAGTACATTGGGGATAACTTATGTATCCTTAAACACGCCACATCGCAATACTTCAATCAAAGAATATGATCGATTATTTATTTCACAAACCCAACAAACCAACGTGAAATTTTCACTTTCAAATTATAGAGTCTACACTCTTTAACTTCATTAACCGCGAAGGCTTCCTAAAACTGAGGCAACAACAAATTTCACATTCTCTGAAACACGTCCATCAGGGACTTTAGTCCAACTGGCTTAACAACAAAAAAGTAGGTGGATAAATCATAAACTTAACACCTCACAGCTAGTCACCAATTTCAAAAAAAAAATGATATTCATAATTCACTTCCACCACAAATTCAAGGCTTATAGAAATAATCCCTTGGCAATACCGCCTAAAATAAATATGGTCTACTACTAATCCATGATACAGTGGGCTTTGCTCCCCTGCTGTCTCTTTCTCGAATTCCGTGCATCTAACTCAACACGCACTAGATCAGTCGCTTTTGACTTTCTTACATTCTCTTAAATTTATCACAGGTCGGAATGACCACAAACGTCCAACTTCCGACCCATCACATAAATAAGGCTTTACTAAAAACATCCAACATCATAGGAGTCTGACCTCCGATTCCAACTATCCTAAAGATTTTACCATAACCTCATAATTAAAACGCTTATCCGACAAATGTCACTCTCGTCAATCAAAGTTTGACCGAAAGTCAACACATGAGTGACACCTTGCAATTTCTGAAATTCCTCGACAGTGACTAAGCAATCAGCTAGTCACAATACTCATTTTCCAAAATGCTTTTACTAGCAAATTTTCACTCTGTTTTTGCATCAATAACCACAACTACATCAAAATCATTCCGCTCTTCACCTCCAAAGAGCAACATAGATCGATACCGAGACATAATATTATATTTCTAAAATTCTCGCCTTTGATCAATCTATCTGACACCTCCAGGGCATGATCTAATATTTCAATTACTAAAACACACATCAAATGCCCAACCTTGCACTTAAATCAAGAACTGATCAACCAAGGATTCATGAGTCCTCAACTCATATCTAGACTCACAATCTCGGTCAGATTTCGAAAACTCATAGAAAACTGTATACTTTACCTTTCCTTTACAGGTATTCTGAGAGGTCGACGTACTGAGGCATAGTCTTGAAGATTCAAATATTTATGGAACCATCCGGTCCATAAACCAACCAAGAAGTACTAACTCATATCCTTAATAAACACTAAGCTTCTCAAGCATAAAATACCGATGGATCCGCCGTGGTCGGATCATCACTCTATAGACACTGAGTGCTACCAAGTACATAAGGTAGTAACAGGAAACGATAACCTAATGCTCTGATACCAACTGTCAGGACCCACCCGAGTTAAACCCCTTAGAGAAGAAGAAGAGAAAAAGAATTGATGGGCCAGTTTCCAAAAGATGGGTCCGGCAACGCTTCCTCGGCTCGGGACAATTCGGGACGGTTTTCTTGGCTTGTCCGGCGAAACCAGGTTCCAAAATGCCGCCGGTTATGGCCGTGAAGTCGGCGAGGCTCTCGGAATCCGCCGACTTGGTTAAAGAAAGTCGACTTCTCAACAAGTTCAAGGACTGCCCGTTTATCGTCGACACTTACGGCAGCGACGTAACTAAAGATCTTGAAGGCGAGGAGGAGTTGTTCAACGTTCTACTAGAGTTTGCGCAAAGAGGAACCCTAGAGGATTGGATTCAGAAACTCAAGAACTTAGGGTTGCACGAATCATACGTAAAGAGGTATACGCAGTCACTCTTGAAGGGTCTCAAGTACATTCATGGTAAGGGTTTTGTTCACTGTAATATTAAGCCTGCTAATGTGTTGCTTGTGCGTGAAGGTCCTAACGATACCGGGTTTGGTTCTTACGTGGCGAAGATCGGAGATCTAGGGCTGGCAAAGAAGGCTGACAAGTACAATAGGATGAAGCGTTCTGATTATATAAATGGCACTGAATTGTACATGTCTCCAGAAGTGTCAGTTGACAACATTCAGGAGCCTCCCGTAGATATCTGGGCATTAGGCTGCACTGTTCTGCAGACCTTGACAGGGAAGGAGTTTTGGGATGTGAACACTGACAGTAGAGAGGGCTCAGGGGTTCGGATTGATGTTCCGGTCATCCCCCAAAAGCTAAGCAACGAGGCTAAGGATTTCTTGGGGAAGTGCTTCATATTGAACCCTTTGGAGAGGTACACGGCTGAGATGCTTTTGAAACACCCTTTTGTGTGCAACAGTTTGCCAATATGGACAGTCTCTCGTGATCAATTGGTTCCAAGAAGACGAGTGTGCCAAGAACCAGCTGCAATTCCTCTGGTGGGTGCAGTAGTGTAATGCCATTGTTTTGATTGTGTTGTGGAATTGTAAAGTTGAATGTATAGTAGTTCTTTGATTGGTTGTATGAATGTCTTCTTGAATATAGAGCAGTATTCAGTGCCTTGTTTTAATCTCTTTCATATTTTTCTTGTTTGTTTTAAGGTTGGTGTTGTTCTTTTAACTTGTCTGTTATCTCACCAATGAAACTCAGTTAGCACATTCAACAGTTAAAATCTTGAATGAAGCTGTTCTTTATGAATTTCAGTGTTGACTTTGAATAATAGTGAAAAGAATTCATACCACCATATCTGGGTGGCACTAGTTTTGAGAAATTTAACTTTATTTTTCATTTCCAGTAGGTACTTTTTGCAAAGAAAAATTTCATTCCAATGAAAATTGGCATTGGTGTTGCATCGAAGGCTTTGAACTCTTACTGAAAATGTTATTGAACACTAGATCATTTATTTAATTCTTAGTACTGTAAAATTGTCCATTCTATCAAAAATAATTTATATTTCAATATTTAACTACAAGAGCTAAAATTACAGCCGCACAAAATGTACAAAGAGTATATAAAACGTGATTATGAGAAACAATGCCTACATAGTGTCTTCCTGCTCTTCTGTATCTTCCGTTGTAAGGCCATTGTTTCTCCCCATAAAACGAGACAAACATGAGCTGATAGACGGACTGCACTCCGTAAACATATAAAGGCAAAATAAGCATAATCCTGTTTCAGGAGAAAAATGATTTTAAGAAAGATATATCTGATATTCAACTATATATAGCAAAGATAAACAAAACATGTCACAACGAAAGCTTAACTTCAGGAAAGATGCAAGTAACAAGCATCTCTTCAATGAGAATGTGTATGAGACTTTCAGACACAATAAAAACAAGAGAAGAACTAAGCAGTAGATACATGCTATTGAATTTGACTAGAGAATTTCACTTGTCACTGAATATAGCTTAAAAGACCAAACTCAGCTGCAAATAAGGTAGTACATTCAAGTGCTTAACATACCAGCATAGGCAACTGTAAGACCTGAAACCAACCGCCCCAAAGCTGACAGCACATAAAGACTAACCACTACCTGGAGAAAATTTGCATGATAAATTTTGTGGTTAGCTGCCTGAAAGAACTACATTTACAATATAAATTTACTCAGAAGCATGCTATCACAATATGGACAAGGAACACAGTGAGCATCCAACAGAAGAGATAATATCTAACAATCATATCAAGGAATTGTGAGGGTTCTCTCTGCACTCACTGCATACAAATATCTATTTTCTGCACAAAAAACTGTAAGTCAGCACCGGTATATCTTTCTATTCTCTCGTGAATCCTCACTGAACTCACACTTTGTTATCTAGTGTAGTTTTGGTGCATGTATTTTATTCATCTTTGTGTTTTAATTAATAAAAAGATAAAAGAGACACTGGACCAGATGCCCCATGGAAACTCACGGACTAGTCTGGCATTATCTATGTACTGTATTGTGAATTTCACTGAACCTACTTCTAGTGAAGTTCTGATGAACATATCCTACCCATCAAGGTGTTTTTTGTGAAAAAAAAACACCAGATCAGGATGCCCAATGGAAGCTCAATGCCCTACTGATCCTGAGATTATCTTTGTCCTCACGTGTGACTTTCACCAAACCTACTTCTAGTGTAGTTCTGAAGCACATATCCTACTCATCTTGATGCTTTTAATGAATAAAAAAGCACCAGATCACGACGCCCGTGCCCAATGGAAACTCACACCCTCCCTACTGATCCTAGCATTGGCCCGTGCCTTTTCACTTGTTTTTTATGCCTTTTCATAAAAAAAGCACCAGATCAGGACACTCCCTATTTCATGTGCCTTTTCACTTGCTTGTTCTTCGCATGCAGTTCTTCTACATGTAAACTATCACTTTGGTGTTTTAAACGAATGGAAAACAAAAAAAGGAAACACTGGGCACGCCTCACTGGCCTCAGTGATTCAGGCATTAGCTTCCCAACAATACCAGGAAAATAAAATGGACAATAAAATTTCCAATTCTTCCGATATTGATGTTGAATAATGATATTATTGCTTTCCCTTACTGTAGACGTACCAGAAAGAAGCCAAAAAAACACAGTTAAAGAACTGCTTCCATAACAACACTAATACAGCTAAAAATGAGAAGAAATTCAAGTCCGACAATATTCAAATTCAAAATATGCTCTGAATTCAGCAAGTTCTATAATCCTCAAGACATTTATTGACTCTTCTTGATACTTTGCAGTAGTCTATTATTTTATCACAGCCATACTGAGGACCATAGACTCCACAAAACCTCAATATCAAAACTAAAAACTACAATGAACCTCATCGACCATTACCTTGAAAAACAACCTCTTGTCATGCCCTGTGGCTGCAACCCTCAACACAGACTCCGCCGCTCCTACAGTATTAGCTATCCCAGCAACAATGCTATTTGCAGTGTCTTGCGAAATCTGCCACTCGAGTGGATCCACAGGTACCCTATTCAACACCACAATCAGTTTAACCAAGCACAAAAGATCACACCATTCAGTCATTCACCACTACCACAGTATCAAATTTCTCACAAACTCTACCTCAAAATAATAACCATTCACATATTTCAAGCAATCCCAAATTCTCATTTCACCCAAATTCCTCAAAAAGCATATCACAGTTATCCAACACACACAAAAACCAAACTTTGCACTCATTTCAACTACCATGATACTAAAACCCAAAACCCAAAATTCTCAACAGCATTTCAAACCAGAATCAGAGCCGACCAACCCAAAACCCCAATTCGTACAATTACCCAATTAGCACATCCCTTATTTCCCTAATTGCCCAAAAAAACCCAAGTCAGCAAAACCAGAAACCAGAACGAAAAGCAATGAATTGAAGGGCAAGATGGGAAACTGACGAGATGTTGATCTGGCGGAAGAGGAGGCCGAGAATGGCAAGAGAGCAGAGGAGGACGATGAGGACATCGGAGACGAGAGAGACGAGACTGGAGTTGCGATGGGCGCAGTGGTAGTACACTAAGGTCCCGCATATCAGAACTATCGCCGGCTTTCCGATTTCCGACCGGTACTCCATCGCTTCTTTCATTCTCTCTGATCATTCAAACGCTGACCATTTCTAACTTCTCACCATTTGATCATCCCCGCCAATTGTTATTCCCTTTGTATTTTTTGTTTTGTATGGCTAGTCAAAGTTGACGCTTCCATTTGACGCTTCCATTTGTTTTGTATTTTTTGTTTTGTATGGAGTTACGAAATTGCTTTTTTTTGCTAGTAAAAATAAGAGATTTAACTTTTTAATTTTTTGCTAGTTAAATTGTTTTTCAAAACCTCTACTTCTGGATACCGTCTATAACAATTCTTCTTGTTATGTGCAAAAAAGTTTTAAACATTGGCACTGGCGCACTGCAGAGCCAAGCTCGTTTCACAAATTTTAAGCAACTACATAACGCACAGCTATATATATAACTATTTACATCATATTACATATCAATGTAGTGGCATCCCAAAAGCACACACTATGAAAGAGGATCCACCTAATACCTACACCAGCCAATACATATATTGATATACTATACAATTTTGACCAATTATATATACTTAACAAGCATTTAGCATCTACCAGCATCACAATAGATGCCATGTAAAGTTCATTTCAAGTTTTCTTACTTGCGGATACTCTATAATGCAGTACTTCTGCTAACACAGTAATCCCCAAGCAAGCCTTGAAGCCAAATAGATTAGTCTTCCCTGTTCATTCTATGCCTCATCAGCTACGGAGTTTTGGCTATCTGCATGTAGAAGGCAAACAGACCATTAGTATCCACTATCCAGGTATAACTATTACGTAATCTTATGTTGTTGAGGTCATAATAAACGATCAAGTTGCCATAGGCAGATTGCTTTAATTTGTTAGACGAGATAAAGAAACAAATAACTGATGCTTGATGTTCACAGATTGGAAATGGACATATACTGCACCTTTGACAGACAGTTGTTCAAATCGAACAACTATGTGTTTTCCATATGTATATTTTTTAAGAGCATCAAGATGAACTCTTATAAGACTCAGAAGTATCTTCTGCTGCTTCTCGTTGCTTGTCTCAAGAACCTTCTGGATCACATAATTTGCAAATTGATCCTTCATCATTGGCTAGAACATAAAAGTCAGACAAAAAGACTTGGTTAGCAGATAACAACAATTAAATAACATCAAGCAACATTCAATATCCACACTTACAAACACTGTTTCTATGGGAATCAGAACGCATCTCTGCAAATGAGAAACATTTCAGCTCATAAAGGAAATAAAGTTGTCAGTCAAAATTTAAGAGGTATTCTCTTTTGTTCAACTTGCTAATCAATTCCAACTTTCCTGACTGGAAATGATCCTTTTTCTCATTTGGAAATTTCAATACAGCTAGCCTTTAATTTAATATATTTTCTTATGTGTGTATGAAGATAATGCAAAAAATTGTTCGTCCTGGATACGTTATTGGATTTCAGATTGAATTGAGAATAAATCTGGCCACCATTCATTGATAGACATGCAAGGTCATTTCTGTTCATATCTATATATTGACCATTCTACATAGTCACATAACCTTCATTCCAATGTACCTCAAGTTATCAAGAATTGAGAGTTGTCATCTTTAAAAAGGTGAAAGCCGAAGCATATCAGATTCCTTTGCAAAAGCATATAAAACAAGCAAGAGGTAATACATCATTTTTGAGAGAATTCAAGTGCAAGTGCATGAATGTATCATCGATCAGCATATCAGGACGATAAGAGTGAAACACATAGCTATTAGAACGCCAATACTTATTCTATAAATGTGTAACCAAATTTAGAAGTACTTGAAGACAAAATAAATAAAAACATAATATATTTGCTTTACTTAGACTTATCTGAATTGATTTGAAACTGACTTAGAACAGTTGAGCTTGACTTACCAATAGGTTATCATTTTCCTCCAACTGTCCAATGATTTCATCAATCATAATCTCTCGCTCAGCAACATCACCATGCTCTAAACACTTTTCAATAACATTTGATGCATATTTATGCTGACTCAATTGCACAATTTTCCCGATCAACTTGCTGATAATTTGGCTTCTTTCATAGGGTTTTCCTCTTTCCAGAACATGCTGCATAGATTGTGATCCACTTTACAATGCATTCAATATAAGCAGTAAAACTACCCAGTTTGGAAAGAAAAAGGAAAAGGAAAAGATATGATAACAAAAGACCCTCAACTAAGCCAGCTTAAGGACAATGCTAACTATTGGATCAAAGGGTTAATCCTTGCAACAACCAACATTTCCTAAATCCTTTGCCAAAAAATGCTTATGATACCATAGCACTCATCAGGCTATTCTATGTATTCAATGGAGATACACTACATACGTACCGAACTTTATATGATGCAAATCTGATCAAATTGTAAGTATAAGTATTGACATAAGTAGAGCCACTTTAGCTCTAAAGTTGTAGAAGTTCAAGTTTTGGAATAAAAAAATGTGTAGCTGCTCAAGGTTAGTTCAAGCAAAAACATGTGTAACAAAAGAATTGAGAAATCTTACTCCCAAGTTATAGAACTTCTATCAAGTATGCATCATTTACCAAGAATCAAACATCAAATACAATATTTTAAAGACAGAAAATCAGTAATGTAGCTGAGATAAAGGAAACCAACCTGTGTGACATAATTGCCATACTGGTTTTGAGCAAGAACATAAGCAGATTCCAAGATCTCATCTACAACACATTGACCTTGAAGCGCATCTGAACAATGCTCCAAAACTCTCTGGCAAGGGTAAAAATTTTACTGACTAAAAACATGATAGACATATCTAACTGGAGACTTCACAACAAAAGTGGTGAGCTCTTACCTGTATGACACGGCAACCATATGGATGAGTAGAAAGTGTGGCAACTTGGTCTCGGAAAGAAGATATGATGAATTCAATTTTCTCTGTAGGAATGCATTCTATACACTTCTGTATCACATGATTTCCATTCTGATCACGTACACATTTCATAACTTGTCCATCAAGTTCATGCACAAGTTCTGTTTTCTGGTCAACCTCAATCACTTCAAGAGCCTACAAACATTAAGCACAGAATCCAGATTTAAATACTAATTAGCAGAAAACACTTTGTTTATTGAACTTAAAAGTACAAATTTACTATGAAGACATCAGGTTCTAACATACCTTCTGGATCACACGACAACCATACATCTGCAAACTTAAAGGCAACATCTGTCCACTGAGTTGATCTGCAAGCTCGTTTTTCTGCTCAGGAGTCCCATACTCAAAAAACTGCAACACAAAAACAAGAGTGTTGTATAGGCCATACACTGAGCTCAAAAGTGCAGAAATATGATATGAGGGGTAAGTCCGCAGGTGAAACAAACAAGCAATAAAAGAAGGAAACAGAGAGATTACTTACCTTTTGAATAACATAATTCCCAAATACATCGGTTATTAATCTTGAAGCCTGTGGAAGAACCTCTTTAAAAACAGATGCCTTGTCTTCGCCACTGCAGTGTTCGAGCTTTTGCTGAATAAATCTACTCCCATGTTGATCCACACTGAGATATAATATGAGGATAAGACATGCTATTCATAATGTATAACCTCACTCACATGCAAGAAAAACCAAACTCAGAATAGAGCAATACCTGAATTCAGCAATGCGCCCTGCTATATCAGAGAGTTCAAATTTACGGGCATTACTGGATTTCAGTTCTTCAAGAAAGGAGTGCCTTTTAGAGTCCTCAAAGTTGTTAAAGCTTCTCTGTCCTTGCAACCCAGAATATAGTCCACCACTCCTAATCAATCCTTGAGGATACTTCGATTCATTTTTCCAACCATGGTGATGTGTTCTGCCAGCCGGAGATGATGGTGGCACAGGACTACCAAGAGGTGAGGCTGGAAATGTCATGCCACCCATGCTAGAAGGACTACCATAATAACCACTACCATTGACTCCCATTTTTCTTGGGCTTGGAATGCTCAGAGACCCATTAGTTGGAGACAGAAATTTCTGGTCACCAGCATATGCAGTAACATTTGATTGTTGGTAAAGCTGGCCTCCAATAATACCCCTTGGACTTAAAAGACCAAACTGACTTGAAGCACTGTATGAATCATCCAAGGGACGTGAATAGTATTGCATACTTAAGGGATCAAGAAAAGATGGCTGGGGCATTGGCCCATGTTGCCCATAAAACTTGCTTAGGTGATGCAAATCACCTTCATGGGGACTTCTATCCCCTGTTGCAACACCTGCAGCTCGACCATGTAAGCTTTGACCCAAAGTAGCATCAAAAGGCAGAGGAAAGGAACCGTGAGAAGGATACGTGGCCATATATGGGGGAATAATTGTAGAACCCACAGCATATCCACTGACACCATATTGTGCAGGATATATACTGGATGGCTGAAAATTTGGGTAGAAAGCATTTCCTGAAGTCATATACCCTGCTGTTGTAGCATACAAGGGAGGCGTGAATCCAGGTGATTGAAATGATGGCTGTACCTCAATAGAAGAAAACTTTGGATAGCCATGGGGATCCATTCTACTTTGCCAATGATTCATACCTTGTGAAACTACTTGGTCCTGAACAGCTTGAAGTTGATACGGCATGCCTTGTTGTGTAGACAAATGGTGTTGCAGCACACGCGTCCCATAAGAATTTTTCTCATGTTGTTTGTTACTGTTTATATCAATATTAGATGCTCGATTTCTGGACCTGGTTGGGGAAAGATCTAACCCATGGGCTCCACCGATGGATCTATTACTCCCCTCCCCTGTATCCTCAATACTTGATTCATCTTCATGCAAGTTCCCTGTCTCATTGGAATGTAGTGCCCTAGGAGAAGTGGTAGTCAAGGAACTTGTCTCCTTATATATGTTGGTAGAGCCTGGATTAGGGACTTGTAATTGTGGCATATTAGGAGAAGAAGCATTGGGTGAAAATGAATGTACATCACTTACAACCAGTTCATCTGTTGTGATACTTGATGAGACAGAATGATTATACACAGGAGATGGAGTTCGGGGGAAGTCTTCCTAAAATCCACCAACAAAGTGAAAAATATGAAATCAGGGCGGCATAAACTTGAATAAAAAAACCTTATAAACCATTTACTGGCCAGATTAGTCATTAAATGAACAATAACATGCAACAAACTAATAACCCATGAATTATCAATTCTTAACTGCATAGTATCTTACATAAATCGATCACGATTTTCACCCATACCCTACAAACTGATAACTATTTGGTGCAGAACTTATATTTAACAAACTGCAGGAGAGGATTCCAGCTTCTAATCACTCAGTAGAGAATAAGTTATATATCTAGACTTTCTGATTATATGTTTTCAGCTGAGTGAAAATATTCAAATCAACAAAGTCCTGAACAGTGTTGAGCATACAAATGATTTTACATACGAAACAACTATATTTAATCCCATACCTGTATGCGATCCAATAAACTCTTATTATGAATTGCCAAAGAATGAGTGTTCTTCACCGCCACTGCTGAACCACTATTTTCTGCCAAATTATATGAACCTGAAGCTTGCCTCGATGAACTAGCCTCATCAAGCTCCTCCTTGTGAGTGGAAAGAGAACCTTGAGAAAGATGGAAGGATCCGTTGCCACTGTCGTCTAAAGAAGTCAATCTCCAATCAATGCTGGAACCACCAACATTGCGTGGAGGAGACCTAACATAATAGTTCATATTAGCAAAGCAGTATGCCAAATAAGCTGGGTCAGAATACAGTTCCTGAGACTGGAAATTTTCAACAATGTACCTTGTTTGCACATTGGAGTTCTGTTGACTTAAAAGGTTCCCAATAGCATAAAAGGAACCCTCCATACTTGGAGGAGCGCTGCCACTTCGATTAGGTATGGTTTCAGCTCTATCTCTCTGACTTCTATGCATCTTCGAGAGGAAGCCCAATTCTTCTGCTGCCGTACTCCTCAATGGAGATCCAAATGTTGCAGTATCCATTGAAGAATGCCACTTTTCACCTTCACGGTTTTCCACCATTCTCATGAGACTCTCCGTTGCCATCCTACCTAAAAATACTAAGCCTTATCAACTTTGCCTTCACATACTTTTAGCCAATACATCCAAGCTATGTAAATCCTAAGCTCCATTCATCAATCCACAACTCCCAGCCATAGTTTAACCCAAGAAGGTAAAACACACACAAAATCAGAAGTAACAAAGTACTTGACGCTGCCAAGATTTCCTTCACCATTATTAGCTAACAAATGGTGATTGCATGCAAACTTGCTTCATCTCCATACAATACTAATTTTGAAACATTAGAAACATGTAGGGGATAAATAACAATTAAAAGAAGCCGACCAAACATCTACCAAGTTTCATACAAGAATAAAGTTGTCTGATAACATTCCTCCTGTTAGAAATACACAATTATACATGGCAAACGACTGCTTACAGTTCAGAGCCATACTGTCTCTGACTAAAATGCTCTCTCAATCATTCGATAGTACTACCTATAATTCACAAATTCTGTTTCAATAGCTTCAATTACCATTGTCAACCATAATTTACACCGAAATTATATGTATGACAAACTAGCTGATTATACAGCTTACCCTGTTTATACGCAATTCTTTCTATAAAAGGAATCAACATCCCATATGCCGCAATCAAATAACTTTCCATAAGTAAACCTTACAGTCACATTCTTGTAAATGGTCCCCCGATTCACCTCGGATTAACTTTCACAAATATAAACATAACCCATTATCCCTTTGATCATGGAATCCCTCTTTACATAGAATTTGAAGAACAATCACAAATTCACAAACACAAACAATCCCAATACAAAACACTAACAAAAGGCACCTAAATGCGCAGAAGTTAACCCAGAAGTAGATATAAACATGCACATGATCAAGCAAATACAAGACTATCAAACACTACTGGAAACTAATACTAAGAATTCAGCAGCAACAATAAAGGATTGAAAAGGCTCACCAGGAAATGAGAGCAATCCTTGAAAGCCTGGAACTTGGAAAGAACAGAACACAAAGTCCAAGTCTTTTGGAAGCTCAGGAAGAGGTGTCAAGTACCAAGTAGAAGGGCTTAAGAAAGCAAAACAAAGTCTTGCAAAGAAAGTGCTCGAGACTTGGGATGAGAAACAGAGCTTATTTCCATGAAAAGTACAAGAATGTTGCAAATCAGTCTCTGTGTGCCAGGGTTTGGAAGCTCTATATATTATAAAGTTTCGTTCTTTTTTTAACAAGAAAGTTTCGTTCTTTGACAAATCATATATTTTATAAATATTGTTATTAACATATCTTATTTTACTATTAACACCGGATTTATTTTTCTGTAAATAGAATTTGAATATATTTACAAAAGTTATCTTAAAATCATTATAATGAAGTGTGTTAATTAAAATTTTTTATTCATCGCTACATATATGGAATGACATAATTGCCACCACCATTGACGAAAGTTTGTGCGTTTTGGAGGTGTGTGAAGGGGTAATATTGTCCATGAGTGGGGACAGGTGCTGGTCCAAGGTTTGGCTAAAGAAAGGTCTCAAACACGTGGCTTCGTAGCAATTCTTGACATTATAGTCTGGTCTCAACTCTTAAGGGTGTGTTTGGATGTGTCATGGAACGTCAAGGTGTGTTGTGTTGCCCCTAAATTTATGGAGTTATTTACAAGAAATTGGATTGAGTCTCTTGATAAGTTCATACCCTTTTCTCTAGAGTTTCTTCAAAATTGCAAGTGAGCAGCATTGTAACTAGATGTGGTATGAAACTAAATTGATTTTTGATGAGTAGAGGTACTCGTTAATTTTCATTAATAAAAGTACGTCAAATAAGGATATATGTATTGTTTGTATTCACCTTATAGAGTATTAAATACACTTATCATATGTAAATTTAAAAAAGAGTAACATATTAGTATAGCTAAAATCTAATTTGTAGTGTTAGTTGTTTATCTAACTAATTTGTGTGTTAGAAAGTTGATTCAGGAGAAACCTCCGACAAAGACACCACATCCTTTTCAATATTGCATTAGTCATTACATTTTCAGATTTTTTTATGCATCGTTTAACAGAGCGAAAACGTCACCACTCTATTAGGTGAGTATCTCTCACTCTTGTGTTCTTTGTATGAAGCCTCTCTCTTAAACAACCACCCTAACGGCGTTCATTTTTGTGTTCACAGTCAATGAGTGTACTCAAACAACAATGATCTCAATTGGGAATATGTGATTACAAACATTTGGAGAGAAAAAGAATAGATCTTGAATTTTCACTATTTTTTATGGAGGGTTACAATATGTTGATCATGAACACCAAGAGTACGTGTCCTAATAATACTGCCCAGATGGCTTACTTCACGATGTAGTCGATAGACTAGGGTTAGGGTTAGACCATCCAGTAGCATAATGATCATAGGGAAAAGGAAATGTGTAACGTTCGATACTTCCTTCTGTCCAGGAATAAAACAAGCCATGATTATGTCCACCTTCACAAACAAAATAGATGCCATTTCTAGTGTCTACCATAAGGACAATAGTAATTCAGGGCCTATTTCCGATGGAAAGAATAAGTTTCCGGCATTGCTCATAAACTATTACCATAGTAATTCAGGACCATAGTAATAAGTTTCCGATCACCAAAGTCGGTAACTTGTACTCATCGAGGACCATTACCATGTTCTTGCTTAAACACTCAATATCCTTCAGTATAGGGGCCATTGCTGATGAATCGTACAAATGAAAGTCAAAACTCTTTTGACGTAGGATCATGATCACATAACACATCAATTCAGATCTGCTCTCTTGAATGAATCTATCCTTCTCACTACCAAAATAAAGGATTTAGACGACAAACATGTTTCATTATGTAAGGGCTCATTTTCGTCACGTAAAAACTTATGTGACAAAAATTTTGTTACGTAACAATCATGGCCTCAATGTGGAGACGTAAAAACTTAGACGACGAAACTAAAAATTGTGTCACCTAAATTTTAAGTTAGGCAATGAAAACACTTTAGTCGCCTAACACTTAAACGAGGAATACATGATTGCTTATGCAGCAAAATATGTCGTCCCGTAACATTTTAACAGATAACTCTTATCATTTTCGTCTCGATAACGAATTAACAAGTTTTCGTCGCTTAAATTAATTTACAAATATTCATTTTTATATGCAATATTTATTAGATATGTTAATTTTTTTAAGAATGAATATTAATTATCAGTAATAATATTAATTAATTCTGCAACTTTTCTTATTTTAGTTACTTTCTTTTCTCGTTTTTCTTAAATTTTCATTTCCTTTTTTTTCTCAACCCAAAACCATTCTAATTATCTACTTTTGAGGCAGTTCTTCCACATTTCTTTGCCGATCTCTAACTTGTCTGCATATTGCTCCACATCTAACGTCCATGACAGTCCCTTTTTATTGGTGATGATCGCTCAATTCAAATAATTCAATCTAATTTGGGAGATCGGGCGTGTGAAGGGAGATCTGGGGGTTTGGGGATCTGAAGGGAGAAGAGATGAGGATCGACAGCGACGGCGCGGAAGACCATAGAGAAAGATGTACAAGTTTGGAGAGAGAAGGTCCCGAGTCTCTATATAGAAAGAAGGGATTCAGATGTTGTGGTGTTAACACGGATCGTTCGATTATCGACGGCGTATGTTACTGATGTTTATTATTTTTACCAAAATTTATGAAAAACCGTTAAAGTTCTTAATACGTAAAAAAAATCAAGAAAAATCACTAATATGTATAATAAAAGGAGATACTTTAGAATATAGAAAAATATTCAAACCAATTCAGAATAAATGTACGTCGGCCTGTTAGCCTGTTATATAATTTTGTCGGCTAAAGTTTTAGCCAACAAGGAATCGTTGGTTAAGGAGTCGTCGTCAAAAAGTCATCGGTAAAATTTTAGCCGACGAAATAAATATACGTCATTGCCTAAAGTCTGAACTTTAGCCGACGAAAAAACATTTCTTCGCCTAAAGTGTGGACTTTATGCTACGAATTTTTAGACTTTAGGCGACGATATTTTGTCGCCAGAAACTTTTCCTATTGGCCAAAATAGTTGACCGAGTACAATTTAGCCGACGAAATTTTTTCGCCTAAAGTTTGCAACTCGTCGGCTAAAGTTTGAATTTCTTCGCCTAAAGTTTGTAACTTGTCAACTAAAGTTTGATTTTTTTTTAATTTATTTTACCTTCGATTTATTTTTTTCTTCCTTTTTGTTTTTTCCATCACCACTGTCAGGAACCCACTGTTGCCACTAAGAGGAGGAGGAGGAGTTGTCACGGCTAAGTGCTTGAAGGAGGAGGAGGAGCCGCCGCAGTGATGAGGGAGGAAGCAGACGAGGGAGGAGGAGGCGCCGCGATGGAGGAGAAGGAAGGAGGAGCGGCCGTGATGGTGGGGGAGGAAGCATACGAGTGAAAAGGAGGAGGGGAGAGAGGGAGAGTGAGAGATGAATGATGAAAGATATTGAATGGAGGAAAAAAATTCAAAATTTTTGGCTGAAATTTTGCCGCAACAAATTTTGAGGGAACTTTAGCCGACAAATGCCACATGTCGTCGGCTATACTTTACCGACACATGGTATTTCGTCGGCTAAAGTATCATTTACTGATAAAATTGTAGATTTGGTATTCGGTGTCTAATTAACTATTGTGATACCAATCTAGAAGCGGAACGGCCCTATGAGTCAAACTCGTGGATATGCCATGACTTATGGGCCTTTTGGCCATCCGAGTCTAGGGCTGGGCGCGGGCTGAGCCCGGGTTAGTTTTTTCAAGGCCCGGGCCCGGCCCGGTGGTATTATAACGGGCGGGGTTTTGGTGTTAAAAAATCAGGGCCCGGGTAAAGCCCGGCCCGGGTCAGTTATTTGAAGGGCCCGGTAAAGCCCGGCCCGGAAAACCCGGCGGGCTCGTAAAACACGGCGGGCTCGGCCCGGTACGGGCCCGTCGGGTTTTCCGGGCCTAACCCTGCTTTTTGGCTGCCTGGTACTGAAAGTCTGAAACAATGAAACTTATGAAAGAATAGGTTACTGGTTACATAGCCAAAATGAAAGCAATCTGTCTGACTATCTCTGTAACAGAAAGGAAAAAATTGCAAGTGCCTGCTGCTACTTGATGCTCTACCAAGTACCAAATAGGCAAATATAGTGTTCAGTTTGTCCATTAAAAATACAAAGTCATAATCAACCAAATTAACCAAAGTTCACATAACCAAAGTAAATGAAAGCTCAAACTCCTTCACTTCAATCGATCGATGGGCAGATCCTCCAAATCTTCAATGCACAATTGCACACCTTGACTTCAACTTGACATTCTCCAATGCACTTCAGTAATTACCTTGTACCTGTAAGACAGTGTATTTCAATTGCTACTCATCCATGAAGACCATGAGAAATAATTGGAATTAACACTAAAAACAGGAGGAACTTCAACCTAACAAGTTCTAGACCAGTAGTACACACAATGGCAAGCCAATGTAGCATGTTACCATCAACAAATCTACAAACCTAACAGAATTTTACCCAATAAGTCAATAACATCAACAAAAGCTATATCACAAGAAACAAGAGCATTACTTCATTATGACACAATGGCAACTTGGCAAGCCAATCTAGCATGTTACCATCAACAAATCTACAAACCCAACAGAATTTTACCCAATAACATCAACAAGACAACAAATATAAAGAAAAGCTATATCACAAGAAACAAGAGCATTATTTCACAACAAATGTAAACAAGCTATATCACAACTTGTTGGAAGATTATTTCGTAAATCCAGTAACCTACTTCTATCATGACACTACTGTGATCATGCATAATTTAACAAAGTTCCTAGAAAAGCAAAGCTGCAACTTAACAAATTTAAATGTTTAAATCCAACATCATCCACTTTAATGAGCATTGAGTTAAAAGAAATAATACCTTTCGATTTCTTCGATGCTAGAACCATTTGTTTAAGTTTTAAAGGCTGGGACTTGGCTTGAACACCAGCAACAGCTGGGGTAGTTTTCTTTGAAGAGGTTACAGCTGCTGCTGATGAAGGACCAGCTGCATCATTTTTTTTAGCAACCTTTGCAGCTTTCTTGGGCTGTGAAGTTCTAGTTGTCGCCAGTCTCGCCACAACTTCATGATCTTCATCTTCACTTTCAGATTCTGAATCAGCCACAACCTTTGCCTTTCCCTTTCCTTTTGCATTCTTTTCCTTTGCTCTTCGCTTTGCCGCAGCTACAACAAAGTTAAACAGAATGGAACAAGTCAAAGTCATAATATTAAAAAAATTCAAACAATGCAAGTAAGCAACAGAAAGTCAGAAAACATGTAAGGTATCACACTTGAACTAGTAAACATACCTCTTTCCATCTTTTCATAGAATTCAAGCTCTTCACAGCTTGGATAATATTCAATTTCAGATTGATCCTTTTTCTTTATCCAATTTTGCAAGCAAAGCAAGGCTTCTACAGTTTTAGGAGTTAAAGAACTCCTAAAAGGATCAATCACTCTACCTCCTGTAGAGAAGGAAGACTCAGATGCAACAGTACTGACTTGAATAGCAAGTACATCCTTTGCCACAAGAGCAAGGTTTGGATACTTGCACCCATTTATCTTCCAGCAACTTAGTAGGCACCAAGTAGCTGCTTCTTGTTTTGGAGGAACCTCGATTGGATCAATTAGGTACCTATCAACTTCACTCTCAACAACAACTTCGTTGGACTCAACTAGGTGTTCTTGCCACCCTACAACCCAAAAAAAAAACACATCACACATTAATATTTAAGAACAGCAGTAAGAATTTAACAAAAACCAAAAGTTGTTACCTTCCAACAAGTCAGCCATTTTCCCTGACATCTTCACAGCCTGCTGGTGCTTCTTCTACAACCTCCACTGGAGCTGCTGGTTCTTCTTCCTCGTTCTCAGCCTCTGCTGGTTCTTCTTCCTCGTTCTCAGCCTCTGCTTCTCCGATCAGTGGTTTGCCAGAAAACAAAGATTTACGGCCAGATCAGTTTTCTCAACTTGTAAAATCATCTTCTACAGCATCCCAACATCACAACAAGCTAAAAATCGAGAGGAAAGAGAAGGTTTTTATACCTCGACGTTGGATTGCTCAAATCTCCAACAGACCTCCTCCGACGAGGCGTTCCAAGCTTCCACCCTCCTTGGCCTAGCTTCTGGACAACTCCTGTAAGCTTCATTGAAGCTTCCAGCGCTCCTCCAGTCCATCTCGAGCACCCACTCGACTGGGCAGTTCTGTCAAAGCTTTCTCTTCCTCTGTTGGGCGTCCGTGACGGCGGTTTCGAGCGGTGATGGGTCGAGGCACGGTCGTAAGGGCGAGGCGAAGCTGCTAGAGGTGGCGGTGTGGCAGCACGCGCGCCGGCGAGACTCGCTTGTGGCGGTCTCCGTCGAGGAGAGAGAGAGAGAGAGAGAGAGAGAGAGTTCTGCTCGAAGAGGAAAGTAGAAGAAAAGAAAAGAAAAGAAAGGAAAAAAAAGGAAAGGAGGAGAAACAAGAAAGAAAAGATAAGGAAGAGAGAAAGGTTTCTTATAAAACCTTTTATCGACGGTCACGATTCGTCGAACGAATCCAACGATCACGATCTCTTCCGACTTTTAAAATAACGAAAAACTCAAAAACGTTTTCTGCAAATCACACACTTGAAAATAAATTGTAAAATCACGTCCGTAAAACAGGACAAATACGTAGAGTGTCAAAAAAACATTCTGTAAATACTCATACGCAAGTGGCGACGATCGCTCTAATATTAAAATATTAGAGTGCATTCTCGACGTACCGAAAAGAAGTTGTAAATAAACCCTAGATGTGTCAGAAAATTAATAAAATAAGCCCGAGTCTCACATAAAACCTCAAAAATATCGTGAAATAAGATGTGGCCGAAACGATAAAATACGTCTATGGTTGAAAAATCACGTAATTCGGGTAACGTCTCAGTGCCGATAGTAGCAGCAACCGTATTTATCATAATTTATCCCTATGGGGAGCCATATCTTCGAGGAGTAAATATCTCAAAATTTTTAGATGGGCGGTTGCGTCTTATTATGGTGAGAGTTTGTTGTGTTGAAGGTTCAACCAAAATACCTAATATAGATACATATACCCCATACAAACTATTAAAGATAATTATCCGAGAATTACAAAGCTGCATTTTGAAGCCCTAAGTGGACTCGGATAGGGCTGGGTAAAAAGCCCGAAGAAGAAAAAAACCCGGACCGGACCGGCTGGCCCGGGCGGGCGGGCCGGGCTTTTTTCCGGGCTTGTGTGTTGTTATGTGATAAACGGGCCGGGTTTTGTTATGTCCGGGCCGGGCTCGGGCCTTCAGATCCTTAAACAAAAAAAGCCCGGAAACCCGGGACCTTAGGTGTCATTATCTAATTGGCTTTTGTAAGTGGTCCTAAACTTATAGAATAGGTAAAATGACACTGGAACATAACCAGATAACCCTAAACCATCGATCGACTGGATCGACTCCTCAGCCCTCACTCTCAATTAGTTAATTTCTCAGTCTCACTCTCACTCTCATTGCGGCGCCTCTCTCACGCATCGCCCATTCGCCGCGCCTCCGCCGCCTCGTCGTCGCCTCGCCATCGCAGCCGCTCCTTGTCCTCGCCTCACTCCTTGTCCTCGCCTCACTCGCATCGTTGCGCCATCGCAGCCGCTCCTCGTCATCGCCTCGCATCGCCGCGCCATCGCAGCCGCTTCTTGTCCTCGCCTCACTCGCATCGCTGCGCCATCACAGCCGCTCCTCGTCGCCTCCCTCTTCACTAATCGACTCGTTGTGGACTCGTGGCCTCGTCTCTCAGACTCTCAGTTCTCTCGGTCTCTCCGGTGCCGAGTCGTCATCTCTCACTGTCTGTCCCTCTCACTCAGACAGTCAGACCACGAACCAAGGCGGCAAGGCTGACTCAGGTACCATTCTTCTCAATTCTCAGCTTCTTTCTCTTATGTGAAAAATCTATGTGAAATCAGCTTCTTTCTCCTATGTGAAATCAGTGTTTATGCCCATGAATTGGTGAATGGTGATCTAAATGATCTTACATTTATGATAGCATGTTGTTGATTTGTTGGTGTATATTGGGTAAAGTATCCAAACCTTGCTCTTGTGGCAAAGGATGTACTTGCTATTCAAGTCAGTACTGTTGCATCTGAGTCTTCCTTCTCTACAGGAGGTAGAGTGATTGATCCTTTTAGGAGTTCTTTAAAATCCTAAAACTGTAGAAGCCTTGCTTTGCTTGCAAAATTGGATAAAGAAAAAGGATCAATCTGAAATTGAATATTATCCAAGCTGTGAAGAGCTTGAATTCTATGAAAAGATGGAAAGAGGTATGTTTGCTAGTTCAAGTGTGATACCTTACATGTTTTCTGACTTTCTGTTGCTTACTTGCATTGTTTGAATTTTTTTAATATTATGACTTTGACTTGTTCCATTCTGTTTAACTTTGTTGTAGCTGCGGCAAAGCGAAGAGCAAAGGAAAAGAATGCAAAAGGAAAGGGAAAGGCAAAGGTTGTGGCTGATTCAGAATCTGAAAGTGAAGATGAAGATCATGAAGTTGTGGCGAGACTGGCGACAACTAGAACTTCACAGCCCAAGAAAGCAGCAAAGGTTGCTAAAAAAAATGATGCAGCTGGTCCTTCATCAGCAGCAGCTGTAACCTCTTCAAAGAAAACTACCCCAGCTGTTGCTGGTGTTCAAGCCAAGTCCCAGCCTTTAAAACTTAAACAAATGGTTCTAGCATCGAAGAAATCGAAAGGTATTATTTCTTTTAACTCAATGCTCATTAAAGTGGATGATGTTGGATTTAAACATTTAAATTTGTTAAGTTGCAGCTTTGCTTTTCTAGGAACTTTGTTAAATTATGCATGATCACAGTAGTGTCATGATAGAAGTAGATTACTGGATTTACGAAATAATCTTCCAACAAGTTGTGATATAGCTTGTTTACATTTGTTGTGAAATAATGCTCTTGTTTCTTGTGATATAGCTTTTCTTTATATTTGTTGTCTTGTTGATGTTATTGGGTAAAATTCTGTTGGGTTTGTAGATTTGTTGATGGTAACATGCTAGATTGGCTTGCCAAGTTGCCATTGTGTCATAATGAAGTAATGCTCTTGTTTCTTGTGATATAGCTTTTGTTGATGTTATTGACTTATTGGGTAAAATTCTGTTAGGTTTGTAGATTTGTTGATGGTAACATGCTACATTGGCTTGCCATTGTGTGTACTACTGGTCTAGAACTTGTTAGGTTGAAGTTCCTCCTGTTTTTAGTGTTAATTCCAATTATTTCTCATGGTCTTCATGGATGAGCAGCAATTGAAATACACTGTCTTACAGGTACAAGGTAATTACTGAAGTGCATTGGAGAATGGCAACTTAAATTTGTCAAGTTGAAGTCAAGGTGTGCAATTGTGCATTGAAGATTTGGAGGATCTGCCCATCGATCGATTGAAGTGAAGGAGTTTGAGCTTTCATTTACTTTGGTTATGTGAACTTTGGTTAATTTGGTTGATTATGACTTTGTATTTTTAATGGACAAACTTAACACTATATTTGCCTATTTGGTACTTGGTAGAGCATCAAGTAGCAGCAGGCACTTGCAATTTTTTCCTTTCTGTTACAGAGATAGTCAGACAGATTGCTTTCATTTTGGCTATGTAACCAGTAACCTATTCTTTCATAAGTTTCATTGTTTCAGACTTTCAGTACCAGGCAGCCAAAAAGCAGGGTTAGGCCCGGAAAACCCGACGGGCCCGTACCGGGCCGAGCCCGCCGGGTTTTCCGGGCCGGGCTTTACCGGGCCCTTCAAATAACTGACCCGGGCCGGGCTTTACCCGGGCCCTGATTTTTTAACACCAAAACCCGGCCCGTTATAATACCACCGGGCCGGACCCGGGCCTTGAAAAAACTAACCCGGGCTCAGCCCGCGCCCAGCCCTACACAGTAGTGCTCTCCAGATGATTACACTTCTCATGGTTTTAAGCACTTCTTGTCCACATGTGTATAAATTTGCAACTACTCAAAGTTTCAAATGCAAGAAATTATATATATGAATATATCTATATGTTCTTTATTTACTGTAGCTTTGAGTAGTTGCAAATATATATACGAAACTGTTCAGGCGCGGGAGCGTCGTGCGGGACGAAACGACGACAGCCGTTCGATTTTTAATGAATTGATCATGTCCGTTTAATCCTGTCTGTTAGATCAATTTATTAAAGATCGAACGATATATATATATATATATATATATATATATCAATTTATTAAAGATCGAACGGTATATATATGTATATATATATATATATATGTCCATTAGATCAATAACCAGAAACTGAACGGTTAAGATGAGAAAATATGATCTAAAAGTTGGCCAATTCAATAAATCTTTACCAAAGCTTAGGTAAGGACGTTCTTAGCTGAGAATATATATATATATATATATATATATATATATAGGCAAAATCACACATCCGCACCAAACCCTTCGGTGCGGACGTCCTTAGCCAAGCCGCCATATATATATATATATGGCGGCTTGGCTAAGGACGTCCGCACCGAAAGGTTTGGTGCGGATGTGTGATTTTGCCCCACTTTTTTATCTTAGTTTCAGATCTTAACCGTTTAATATCTAGATATATATATATATAGATCATCTCTATAAAATTTCATCTCATTTGGTGATCATTAAGACATTCAAATCTGTGATTTACCATGAAGAATACGGATGGTTTCTGAACTGTTTAACCGGAACCGTCAGTTTTCTTTATGGTTAATCATATATTTGAATGTCTTAACGATCACCAAATGAAATGAAATTTTATGGAGATGATCTATACATATATACCTAGATATTGAACAGTTAAGATCTGACTCTAAGATCAAAAAATTGGACAAAATCACACATCTCCCCACCTGAGAATTGTTATATATATATGTTTGTCATGGATGGACTTGGCTATGCTTGCATGGTGCCACCATATTTTGGTCTTGTACGTAGAAGATAATTTCAACTTGTAAATTACTTGTAGTTGTAGAGACCCATTACTTCACAATTTGAACGGCTTTGATGCATCGTGTATCGGACAACACCAAGATGTATTATTGTATTAACAGAGCAGCCCTGAAGATGGCAATGGATCCTCCTCCTTGTGGCTGTTGTATCGTGATCGAAAGTGACAGGAATTGCACACTTCTTTGCTGATGACTCTCGACTGCATGCAGCTTGTTGATCATGGCATTTACTTGGCTTTCGTTGATGATCACGTTGCTTTGACGTTGTAGCAGAACTTCACCGTGATATCTTTTAAGGCTTACTCCCGTTTCCTAATACGCAGGTATCCACCGCGCATAGACATTGGGAGAAGCCTAAAAAATAACGCAGAGACGTAGGTATCGGAAGAAAGCTAGAGATGTAGGTCGACTTCTCCGTGATTGCTGACGCCTGACGGGGTAATTGCCTTGTTCATCAGCAAGATATTATGAGAGCGAAGATGGACACTCCTCGAGAGAGACTCGTGTTTCATGGATTATACTTGTGACGTCTGCGCAATGAAAACAGAACTCAGGTGAATTATATACCAACAATTGTATATACCTGTGATAAGGGACGGTGCTGTGTACGTTTGCCTTCTCTTGTAAGACAAAAAATAACTGTAGTGGAATTTAGTCTTGAGTGGTGTGGTCTTCTGCTCTTCAATTTGCAGAGCTTCTACGTTTGTTTCTTCTCTGCCTCACTGCGTGCGTCGTACGACCCTTTCCTCTCTTTTTTTCTTTTCGTCTTCTGAAGTCCACCTACCCTCTGTATCGATGTCAATAGTTCTTTATATAGAGAACAATGGATGAGGTAGAGATGAGGATGGCTTTGATTTGAATTTGAAATAAATTGATATTCACATTCTGTTTGAGCAAGCTTGTAGGCGATGGTGCACCCAGCTGCAACTGATCTGTAGGGATTTGAATTTGATAATAACCAGCTCAATCTTGATCTTATCGTCATGAAAAATCCATCTTGGACGTTTGATTTGCATGGCACCCCTTTTCCTTAATTATTCATTTAATTGTTTTGCAGAAGATCGAATTTGAATTGGGATGCAAATATCTGATAAGCGTATATATCCATTCCATCTTGAACGATAGTCTTTACATGCTTATATGTTCGGTTGGAGACAAGGCTACGGCCAAGTGATTATCATATTGATTTAAACTGGCTATGTATTTTGAAATGCATCGATCACCATGTAGCTTTGAATTTGCGATTTTTTATCGTTCAACACTGGCAAAAGGCAAATTCCTCTTAATATTCAGAGTGGTCTAGGTGTGAAGAGATGGCAAATTTAGTCAACCAACCGAACATATAAGCATGTAAAGACATAGACATGTCTATGTTTTCATGAACCCTAGATATGTTCGGTTGAAAACATAGACATGAGAAAGAGCTAAAATCTGCAGCCTACCATCAAACAGATCAAGGCTGCTTAGTTCTCGTACCTCAGCAAATATTAACAAGGGAAAAGGGTGGGAGAGGGGTCTCTCCACAACTTGCCATCCACCAAATCTAGCTTTTTCATCTTCTCCTCGCACCAAAATAGCTGCTCTTTACTAATTCTTCCCATCCGGAGTACCCTTGACAGAACCTTTACATCAACCAGGCTAAACAACAGCTGAACATCTTCTTGTGATTGTGGCCATGACTTCTTCCAACTTTTCCTCTTCTTACGAAGTTCCTTTAATTTCATCGATTTCTGTAAGCACAACGAGCCAAATTTCAACATGTGAGAAAGATCTTTTGTTTATAAAGAAAAGCCAGTTTTGTCTAAAAAAAGGCAGATGGTACTTCATAGTTGTGTGAACACCAACTAAAGGTTTGAAAGAGAAGAGGAACAGAATACTACAAGACTTGAACTCAGCAATTACAAAGTAAATGAATTCGAAACTGAACAAGAGTAGTATCCAGTTGTGTCACCCTGATGATCAAGTGAGGAGTTTCCTGGGCTAACTTTTAGTTAGAAAGATAAAAGACAATATACATCTATGGACCTCACCTTATCTAGTGAAGTTTGAATCTGCTGAAGTGGGGTAGCATGGTTTTGATTTCCAAATAAGCTGAGACCAGCACTTGTTTTTTTCTTATCCATCTTCAGGAAAAGTAAAACTGTGAGGATTGAGGTTTCAATAATCCTGATCAGATCAGGGGCAAGAATCATGGAATCTGACTCTTCCTCATCTTTCCCTTTATGAATTTGACCTGACAGTCCAGCACAACAAATAATATATATTTAGTTAGCATATGGAAGACAGATTCGAAGTCTATATGACCTCAATATCCTAACAAACACATACAAGTTTCTTATGACCCCAGGACTTGCTTCTTATTTTATATTTGTCACAAAAACTTTACCTTGTATGTTAGGGACCCGGAGTAGTTGAGGCAGAATTCTCTGTGTGCGGGCATATATTTCTGGCCTGAGACCCTCTTCAAAAGGTTCATTTTCAATAAACCTTTGTAATAAAACCTGGAATTGTTGGAACTGTTGAGCACTGTGGTTGTAGGAGGTGGGATTTTCAGGTTGACATGAGATTAGCTGATTCAGTTGAGTGTATTGACAGTGCAGTGCCTCCCAAGACAAGCAAACTTGACCTACATATGATGTCTCAATATCATGATAAGGGTCGATCTCTGGCTGCTGAAGATGCTCAGTCTCGTCATTAGGTTCTTCAATTTTCTTCAGAGAAAGACAGCGAAAAGGGGAGGAAAGCTTCTTAGATGCAGACCTTGGTGATGGAGTTGTAGGGGTTTGGATGCCTGTTAGACAACCTTTATTTGTCATTCACACTTGATAATCTATCAGCAAACACAAAGTGTGGAATGAACTAGCCGTAACTATGCATATGAATGAAAAGCTTTAGAAATACGAGTTTAGTGACTTCTTTAAAATGCAGTGAGCAGTATTCTGGGGTCATATCCCAAAGGAATGGAGACCAAATAAACTTAAGGACCTAGAACTTTTACAAACTACTTGCCAATTGGTAGAAGCACAGAGTTGAAGGATAATGGACCACTCTCTGAAAATATGACATGTTTAGCTGTCATCTATACTCCTGTGAAACGATATTTGATCCTATTGGTTCTGAGATCTGACTAATTCATGAAACAGGAAGCCTTTCTAAGGATATTGGATTGCTCGTGTTTACTGTTATTACAGTGGACTCTAGTAGTATAAAGAACTTGTTGCACCAAGAGTCTAAAAGTTCTTACTAGCTGTGATCCAAAATCTGTATTGCAGGCCTCATAATAAAAGTGGATTTGGAAGAATCCAATCTTATCACCTCCTTCACAAATCCTAGGTCCTTTACGGTTCATCAACGTGGAGTAGAGACATTATCAAATTTAAACTCCGTACTGAGTGCATCAATAGACAAAAATGCAAGAATATTTGATAAGATTTTAACCAGATAACTTTGGAGCATACAAATACCACCTAATGATCTCTGGTATGTCGCCAGTATACCAGCTGACAAATTACTTCCCTAAGTGTTGCGAGTCTATAAAATTATAAAATAATTTTATAATTTTATTTCATTAATTGTGCAGCTGATTAATTAGGCTTGGTGAGAAGACTCAGGTTAGCAAGCAACAATGAATCTAGATCATGTTTGATGTACCCAGAACTTGCTCAATCAACTTTCTAGTATTTTTCAGATGTCTACATTGGGCAGAATAATTCAATTCTCTGCCAACTAAACTCAAATGAATCTACTTCTTACAGGGAGAACCTACACATCCCTCTATCTTTACTTGTTCCTAACCTCCCAGATAGCTTAATGAGCAGACACAACCTGTTCATCTTATACTAATTTACTTAAGGAAAACTTCATAATATATTTCAAAAAATCCAGTCAAAGATAAGTAAGGTCCTACAGTTAACTTTAAAGCTGAAAAGTACAGAACTTACCAACTTCCTTAAGCTGCGGTGTGCTCATCCGTTCAAAGAACACCATCCTCTCACAGTACTTGTCATATACAGCACCAAAACCACACCACCACTGCCGACCTTCTGCTTCTACATCTCTCCACTCATTAGAGCTCGTCTCTCCCTGCTCTTCCTCTTCCTCCTCTTCAGCACATGACTCTTCTTCCGGAATCAGCACCATAAAGCTATTCCTTCGCAATTCTTTTAGCCTCCTCTTGACTTCCTCTGTTATGAAATCGTCATCATCGTCGTCAGCCTCGGCTATAGGATCAACATTAACCGCCTTGCCCTTACCATCACCACCATTCTCCTTCGGTTCCTCTGACACAGGCACAGGGTTCTTTTCTAACTCATGTTCTGGGTCTGGTTTGTTAGCTTTCCTAAACTTTCTAACTTTGAAGAAATCCATAATCAACAACTATCTTAACAAATATGCTCCCACGCTTCTAAAGTAATCAACACCTTACACACCAACTTCAGAAATAACACCCTCCTTACTGTTCACAGGTAAATATGGATGACCTGTAAGACCTACCAGTAGATATGCACCGACTTCTGAACAATAACACCAGAAAATTGGTTAGCCCTTCATGCTTCTCAGATCCATTACGAGCTACAATCGGCAAGCATACTCAAGATCTAAGCAAAGAACCTAAAAATTCAATCTTGCCTCTAAACAGTGAACTGAAGACAACCCAGAAACTCAGTACAGTAAAACAGGAAGCTTTGGTACTCAAAAACCTTTCCTCAAAGCACTATAGAGTTGATGATGAAAGTAAATTGGTCACAATATACTGAAGCTAAGGGCCTGAAAGCAGATCAAGAAATCACCTTTAGTAAAACTCCATAGAGATCAGAACCCACAAAACCCCCAAATCTTCCAAAACCCAGAACCTCCTGAGAGCTCCAAAGCACAGTGATCAACACCCCAAAACAGCTTCACAGTATCTTCTTTAATCCACAGCTCACTGTAAAGTAACTCCAACCCATAAAACCCAGTACTGAAAAATGTGAACCCTTTAAGACCCAGAAACCAAATCACATGAAAACCCAGAAACCAAATCACATGAAAAATGTGAAAACTTTAAGACCCAGAAGATCCAAATTCACAACCAGAATCCCCAAATTTCAAATCATCATGAAAAGAAATTTTGGGTTGCAACCCTACAAAAGAAATAGGCAGAGATGTGGTGAGAGAGAGAAGAGAGCTGTTTGGGGAACAATATGTAAGAAGATGTAAATGCGTAACATTTGAGAGAGCAATAAATATTATGATGATCACCATTTTAAAACCAGACTGTGGTTGGGTTAATTAAATGTAATGAAAGAGAGATTTGAGTAATAAAACTGGGTTTTGGGATTCAGAATTATTAATAGTGTAGAAATGGAAATGTGTTGGAGTTTTCTCCGAAGTGGGAAGCAGAAGCACGAAGCTCAAGAGGAGGAGAGACAGTGGGCATTGAAGGACTCAGACACTCTTGTCAGTCCTGGTACAGAGAATATTGTCATACACTAGACCAAAATTTAAAAAGCCGCGCAAAAGTGTCCTTCCTCCAACTCCATAATTACATATCTGTCCTTTTGTCAGTCCTCTGACATTATTTACAAAGCCAGAGAGAGCAATGGTGCTAAGCAAAGAGTTGAGCTCAGTGAAAGAAAATGCTTGGGATGAAATAATGGAGGGGTAGTTTGGTCTAAGTGGATGTGATGGATGTGATTGTACTGGTAGTAACTCCATGTAAAGTTGGATTCCAATGAGAACAGTACAAACAACAAAATGTGGAAGGGGTTGAAATCATGGAGTTGATGCCTTGCATTGACTGAAAAGGTGAGGCATTGCATTTGTGTGTGTGCCACAGACTCACAGGTTGCCTTTACCCTTTATGTGAAAAGTCCTAGTTGTTCCCGGAGTCCACTTTCATCAAAAGGTTCATTTGGTGAAAGAAAAAAATAACGATTCCGTTGCCGGGACTCGAACCCGGGTCTTTCGGGTGAGAGCCGAATATCCTGACCAACTAGACTACAACGGATTCGATGATTATTGCTACACTTGAAATATATAACTCCGTGATTTATGTATTTGAAAGCGAATTAAGCGCTATCTTTTTTTGGTATAAAATGCGAATTAAGATACCATACAAACTTTCGGTTTATGTTAAAATTGGTAACAGCAAAGTGATTTCAAAAATTAACCACATGGGGTGATCAGGTGACAAACTCGGCTCTTCAAGTTGGGGCGAATGACAGTTTAAAATCCATGCCTCAGTTCGAATCTCAGCTTGTTAAAATTTTATGTAGCCAGGACCAAACCACTTGCTTGAGATTGAATAGTCCCCTTTTTGTTAGCTTTGAGAGAAGCCGTGGGGTATACCCTAAAAAATTTAAAAAAAAAACTATAAGATGGTGCAGTGGCCTGAAGTTAGCACCTAAATGGAGAACTGAGAGTGAGTCGAATATTTAGTTGAGCTTTGGATTCCTTAACCTTCTTGAGCCAATCTGCCACCTTGAAGCTTTTGAGCACTCGACTCTTGTAAAATACGAACTTGGAGGTCATAGGTGCAAGCCACTAAAATGGGTATATATCCGTAGAAATGAACTGATAATGTAACGGGTGTTCAATGAGTCCACTGTCAACCTACTAACTTCTAACAGTGAATATGTAATGCCGGGGTATTCCGAAACTGGTCGTGTATCAGTTTGCCAAGTCTAGGTGCCAAACATAATAGTTAAGCTTTGCAACAATTAGCTTCCTGGAGCTGTGTGCGTACTACATACCATGCGCTAAGTGCTAACAACTGACGATACAATCTGCACGTTTGATTGTTATTGTATAACAACACTTTATTTGGCCAATGCACAACAAATTTAGAGCCATTCCCTTCCCCTAATTGGGAATATAAACACAACTGATGCCGATATTGACAATATAGATGTGACACAGTTTCTTTTTACCTCTATGGTGCCGGACGATTCAGATTCTTAGATGGAGAATATAATCTTGAGGACCAGATAGACAAAAGGCCCCTGCAAGAGTTTCAAATATGTACAACTTCTCGTGTATCCTGGATATGCAGATGATGTCCACTAGTGACCTAACCAAATGGATGGTATTGGCTGAAACTTGTTCTTTGCAGAAGCCAAGACATCATAGTAATCCACATGGTTGAGGCAGTCACGAAAATCTGTGAAAAGCTTTTCAAACACCTTCCATTGGACATTGATTGATCTCGAGTATGGATATGGAAGAAAAACCTGCCCAAAATGATATAGCAGCAAGTAAACCATGAGCACTTTGGAAAAGAAAAATAATAATGATATGTTGCAAGGGTAATATAAATAGGAAAGAGACCTTACATCCCCCTCTTGTGCAAGACGTTTAAGTATTTGAAAAGTGTGCTCGGTTTCCTCTAAATTGTCAAGAACAGCCAACCATATCTGGGAAGCAAGCCCATGAGCCATATCTCTCGACTTACCACAAGCGCTAAACTGATCTGATAACATACCGAGTAATTAGCTAAGCGTGAGCTTCAGGGTGGCATCAAGACTCCAATATAATGTATTTGTAGAAATGTATTTCCATTAAACATCAGCGCACAGATGTTGAAATTGAGGAACATGAATAATAGATATAATTACTGAGATATAAAGATGACATCGTGTATTTGGTGATTCCTTTCATGTTATTTGAAGAATATTTTAGAAACAACTCATCAAGCCAGAAGCAAATGCAATATTACTATAAACTGCTATCAAGCTATCAAACAAAAGATTGGGGATGATTACATTCATATAACAAGTTTTCAGTTGTGAATTATATGGGTTGAAAGCAACAAAGATGCAACTAAACATATTGCATACCTATCATGGTTCCATGCAGAATACCAGATGGCGGTGGCATAGATGAAAGCTCAAGCTGCTCTTTTAGAAACAAATAAGTATGCCCCACTATCTCATCCATCTCACAATCTAGAGAAAAGATGTGCTGACTGACATATAAAGCAGCAAATCTCCTGAGAAATTTGACAAAAATCTTAGCAATATACAGTGCATGGAAAAGTAAAAATATACCATATTGATCCCTAATATATATGACAGTTAGCAAAATGATGATTCGTATTCTGCATCAGTTAGCATTTTTATACCAATACGGTGATATATGCATGATATGAATCCAGTACTGCATAGTACATATGTGATGAGAAGTGGCGATAGTGTCAAGAAGTTTAATTAGCAAAAGAATTAACTCAGAGATTTATCTCCCCACATAAGTGATTCCACTGCACATTATCTACCCAGTCTTTCAAGTGATAGCTAGCAGTTTTGAATGGCAAAGGAGATACTCCAGTAGAAGTTCAAGACAACCAGACACAAGTCATGGTAAACCGTGGATTGTTATTATGTGTAAACTGTAAGCCAGAACAAATTTGTGGCTTGTAAACTGTAAGCTCATAGAGACACAATGCATCTTACTTTGTGGAAATGATTATATGCCATCAGTAATTTTATTGTCCTTTCCCAAAAGCAAAGATAAAAACTATAAATCAGAACAGAGATATTACTAAGAGAGGGGCAAGCGAACTTGAATAATGAAGAAAGAATAAGAAGCAGGAAAAAGAAGAAGGCTACCTCTTGCTCAAACCTCGAGGGATAGGTCCGGGCCAACTTTTAGCTTTGCTAGCCAAAGGAAATGTCGTAGAAAGAGCAGCTTGCCACAAGCATTCTCCACGAAACAGATTGGCCCACTGTTTTCTTACACAGAATATTCGCACCCATTCTGAGACGGGAACCCAGATGAAGATTTCTATCAGGAGATGATCAGGAAGCTTTCCAAATGAACTATCATCTGATGCTAAGGTATCATTTTCTTTATTATTTTTCATTGGAGTTCTGCAATGCAAGAATAAAAAAGATTAGAAGAAGAATGTCCAAAGTCATAATTTCCGGTGAAGAAAAACAAACTTTTGAAACCACTCAAATTTCCAAAAGGAACAATAATACCGATTACTATTAAGTATACGAACAGATGAAAATCAAACCAATCACTGTAGTACAAACACAACACACTCAATGGTTACAGAACTCCAGCATAAACCTTACCAGTTCTCCAGCACCAAACTTTAGGGGTTGTATATTGTTATCTCATCAAACACATTTCTTTTGGAAGGAAACAAGCTTGAATCACCTAAATTGTTTATAATTCAGACCAAAAACAGACTTGTTGACATTGAATAAAGAAAAAGATTACAACTAACAACCATTGGAGCAAAAGACTAGACCATAATGGAGAAGAACCAGGACATAAACCAACATCACATTGTAATATACAAAAATTGAATAGTAGCTTAACTTGTTTTGGTTCTGGAAGCTGGTAACTTAAACCAAGGAGATGATAAATAGTAATAGAAAACTTCATGCTTGTTTTGGACAGATAAAACCGTTGACTCAGATTCTCAGAAACTCCTCCAGAGCTTCAAACATCAATACAAAGAAACCAATAAGAATACATAATCTCCAATTACTTGTACATCAAATCCTACGCAAAAAGAGAGAGAAGATGGAATTATAACATGATTAACCTACCAAACACATATTACTCTTCACCAAACACTCATACCTAACAGAATTTTCTTGAATGGTCTAATCTAAGTTCATACAGTTTGATTTTAGTTTAAACTTCGATTCAAATCCAAAGCCCAAAATACAAATCCAGCAAGAAACAAAAAGGAAAAAGGAACGGTACCGAATTTAAGATAGGTGCTTGCTTAAAACACACGTTAAAGATTGCTGCTTGGAAAGCCTTGGATATCTACCCTAACATGTATATTCCACAGTGGAAACATGAATTGAATAAAACAAAACAACTATCGAAAGAAGATCATAGGCAGAAGGCAAAGATTGCAAGATTCAAAATTTGACAACAGCGATGAAGAACAATGTACCTGAGATAGAATAGAAGAATGAGCTTTCAGCTCAAAGCCTTCTTCTTTGGCTTCAGTTGAGTGACGTGAAATCTTTTTTCGTCCAAGTGTATTGGTTTTTTTGTTTGGTTGTAAATGTGAGGTCTCTGGGTACTTTGGTTGTTGCTGATGTAATTTGTTGAATAAAGAAAGAAACAACGGAGATCAACCCGTTGTGGTTGGCATTTGGCAATCACATAGCTTGGCATATCATCCCCTTGGAATTTGTTGAAGCAGTCTTAAATATTGTCCAAATTTTCGCAATAATATCGTTTTTTCACTCATCAAAATTAAATCCACATTAAGATAATATTCCGATATTTTAGAAAAACCATGATATTTTGACCCAAACCTCCATTTTTGGGCCAAATACGTCATTAATGCGGCCCAAATCTTCATTTCTTGTAATTAACACTTTTTTTGGTGACTTATCCTACTTGGTTGCACGATTTCCATCGAAACACCTCAACCATCCCGTTAAGGTGGTATTTGAACGAAATGTAGAACATTTTATATATATATATATATATATATATATATATATATATATATATATAGTGTGGATCAGGAACGGAGGTCCGTTCCTAAGCTTAGGAACGGATTTCATCATTTGACCCACTTCCCGATCGAATTTCCTCAAACTTCCTTCTAGACATATCTATATCATCTTGTGTAGATCATCTCTACAAAATTTCAGCCAATTTGGTGATCATAAAGGCTTTCAAACTTGCGTTACAAAACTGACGGACAGAATTCTGTCCAGTTTGTCCATCTTTTTTGTAACATAAGTTTGAAGGTCTTCCTGATCACCAAATTGGCTAAAATTTTGCAGAGATGATCTACACAAGATGATATAGATATGTCTAGAAGGAAGTTTGAGGAAATTCGATCGGGAAGTGGGTCAAAATGATGAAATCCGTTCCTAAGCTTAGGAACGGACCTCCGCTCCTGATCCGGACTATATATATATCTGGTCTACATGTTTTCACATTTCTTTTTTTTTAAAGTTGAAATTTTAGTCCTTGTTGTGAGGTGATTTTCTAACAACCACAAGGTAGATGGCCCTTACATTACATGAAAATTGCTAGTTTTGCTAGGACTAACGAACTTTCTTTTGTGGTGACTGGTTATTTAGGTATGAGATCAAGTAAACGGAAATTGTTCTTGCACAAGTATAACGTTAAGGTTCAAACAATTTGCAAATAGTTACATAATTGAATGCACCAATATCATAACGCGCTCTTCTATAATGGTAAAATATATAAAAGAGTTGTGTTATCACCTAACGAACTGTCTGAATTTATATTCTAAGATTTACTATCCGAATAAAAAAAATTAAGATTGACACTGTCAAAACAGAAAAATGAAGTAAAACCATGCGTGTGCAGACAATGCAGTAATGTCATTGTGAGTACTAATCATCATTTGATAGAACACACGTGTATTACACAAATATTAATCCACCATTTACTACTCAAATACCACCTAGGGTACATGGAATAATCTTCATAAGAATGATCAAGAAATTACAAAAACGGTTTTGGCCTCACTTCTAGCTAGGAGAAGATAGTACAAATACTGAAATTTAAGTGCATAAAATAAATTACATAAAAATTAAAAAAATACGCAGGCGTGCCACCGCACGGATGCGAAATGTACGAGACTAAAAAAGAAAAGTAGTTGTGTGTCACCTGCTATTCGCTTCAAGCAAATAGGGCTCCAGGCATCACCTCGAAAGAAAATATTTGAGTAGTTTCTTTTTCTACTCTTATCAATACTCGTGTAGAGACAAGCAGAACTATCAAAGAAAATGAAACGTTACCCCGAGAAGCTTCGCACCGACGATGATGATTCCAGGGAGTCAGATTGATTTGCTAAAGCGTAAGGCGTAGTTATTGTTGATTGATTGTGTGTCTAATTCTGTTCACCGAGTCTTTTTTATATAGTGGCTTGAATAATAATTTAATAAGAATACAGCTCCATCAGTCTATGTAGGTTTCTACCACTCTAGTTGTACAAAGTTTTGTTTTACTTGACAACGAAGCAACTGAATGACGCAGTTTCAGCTATAAATGGACTTCGCATAGGTCATAAGTACTGGCATTTCGCTTATCAAAAACTTCATAGTTCCAACGTGCAGTCACCCACCAAAGGGCTAGTGTTGCTCGTGAAGTGACATAGTCCAACTAGGACCTCGCCTCTCTGTCTGTTAGTTGACCATTAGAAAAATGTTTATTTTTAGGTCACTGTTATTGACTCAAATGTCTAAATTTTAAAACTAATTAGTATAAAACCCAATGTATATTGGGCTCAAACAAAAAACCTTCTACTATGAGACTAACGTCTAGGAAACTTTTTCGAATTACCCACCACCCATTTATCTTCATCACCATTCTCCTTCCTACTCCTCCTTAACCCTTCTTTGAAACTACCCCCAACCTTCTCCACAATCCCCACCTTGTCCTCCTCCTCCTTCACAACCCTACCTTCCTCCCTTCCTCCCTCTGCATCCTTATCCTCCTATTCTCCCCCAAACCCTCACCACCCTTCTTCTTCTTCTTCTTCTTCTTCTTCTCACTCACTCTCTTTTCCAGATTCACTCTCACTCTTCCTACTCGAAATCCTCCCACCTTTCGAAGTCCCTAAGAACTCGATGTTCACTTTACTCCAGTCAACTTTGTCGTCGTTGTCCTACCTGAACCTTTCGTTGATCGCAAGAAGCTCTGCGACTCCGCCACAGTTGCTTCTGTCATTTCTGAGGGCGATCTGAGGTGATTCCCGCTAGATGTGGTCACTGTTACCGACATCATTTAGGACATGGTCGAGGAGGTGGGCCTATTGCTCTAAATTTCAAGTGCAGAGGTTGTTTGAGAGGCAGATCTAAGAATTGAAACAGGGTGAAACTAAAATTTTTCACGGATGATTAAAACTTGATAGTATGACTGTATGAGATCAATTTATCCATTAAAAAGAGGACACAACAAGACAAACGGTATGTAATGAGTCTTTCATCTCAAATATACATACGGTTATATAAAACTAAGGGTGAGATCGGTATGGTACGGTATGAGATTTGACATATCCTGATACTGATCTTGATTTTTTTTCGATATCGACAAAATGTGTGATTTTAAGACTTGGTACCGAACCGTCACGATACCAAAAAATTCAGAACAAGTTCAGGACAAATCAGAGCATAAAATTTTAAGTAAAGATTATATATCTATAAATTAAAAAATCACTTTTATACTATATTTATGTAATATTTAACATTTTTTCTTAACATAAATCAACAAACTAAAATAATTAAACAACTTCATCACTTTAAGATGATTAATTTTTATTATAAACACATATTTTTTTCTTTAAAACTAGTAAAATTATAAATTTAGAAAGATTGAGATCGGTTCAAAACATTTGATATCTATTCGACTCATAACGATCCCGAACCGATTAATAAACTCAGGATTCAATACGGTTGGAGACAACACTTTTTCATTGTATCCCAACCCAATCGGGTTCGATACGAGACGGTTGGGATCAGTACCGGGATTTCGATATCAAACTCCCACCCCTATATAAAACGATTCATAAAACTCTATAAATGTTACGGTAAAAGAAGCAAAATAAACATACCAATACAATCGAAATATATAGATACATAATATAGACCCACTAGAATCAAGGCCGACCTTGAGCATAAACCCAGAAGACCTACACAGAGCCCCCAAACCTAACAGGGTCCTGAAAAATCTACGCTTTCTGTCTTTCTAAAATTGATGTAGATTTCATATAATAATATTAGAATATGAATCAATGAACAAAAGCCATGTTGATCTAGCGGGAAAGTGGGTGGTTAAGCTATTTTTTACTCTTGGGTCATCCCAAGTACCAAAGGGGCCCCCAATTGAACAGAAAATGTTAAGAAGCTCATATATGATACATTCCACATAGTTGATACAAAGAAGCACCTATAAACCAAATGCCAACCCTCATACCAACTGCTCAAACCCCTGAAATATTAGTTATACCCACATCCCCCGAAGTATTACTAGTACCTAAATCATTAAATATAAGCTCATATTTGACTCGATAAATAAAAGTTCGATCAAAGCATAAACCCTTCAACAAAAATAAAAAGAGTAGGTACATTGCTATAAAGTTGCTACAGCCAAACCTCGAAACACTATCTTATCATCAGCATTTCAATGAAAAACTACAAGAGGCATGGTATTTTCATCTCTGCCAACAAAGCAATGACCATGCCTATACATTTCATATCTAGACTCCATACTTGAAAGCTTATCGCACTTACAATATCCTTCCAAACAAAACATAGTAAATGATAGCAATGAACTTCCTAAGACTCATACAAACTAACACACTGGCTACATAAACAATACAAACAGTACTAGTTCCAGCATGTTCACAATAAAAAGTTGAAACCAAATCGCAGGCAAGGAATCAGTATTTACCACATCAATCATAAACTTCCTAACCGCGAACATCAAACAACCAACATTGCAATCCACACATCACAGATCAATAATTCGTAAACCACATAAAACGAAAAATCAATCATAATCCAAAAATAATAGAGATAAATGGCAGAACACAACAGCACTGCAAAGTCAATAACAACACAAAATTGAAATCTCAGCTTAAAAATCCAATACAAAAACCGACACCAAAATGTCAAATTCGAACTACTAGTAGTATTAAAACGACGACAAACCATTAGGAGGAGCCAAAACTCAGTCGACGTTCTGCATAATATCCTCGGCAGTGAACTTGGTGCCCTTGTCCTTATCCGCGGCGGCGCGTCCCTTGGCCTTGCGGTCCAGCAGCGACTTCCTGTCCTTGTCCAACCTGAGCTTAGTGATCAACACCTTGGACGGATTGATCCCGACGTTGACCGTTGACCCGTTCACCTTCTCCCTGGTGATGCGCTCGATGTGGATCACCCACTTGCGGCGGTACACCTGGACGACCTTGCCCTCGCGGCCCTTGAAGGTCCCACGGACCACCTGGACCTCGTCGTCCTTGCGCACCGGCATGGACCGGACGTTGTACTTGCTGCGGAGGTCGGAGGAGAGAGGGGCGCTCATCAGGATGCGGCGGACCGACGACGGCGCCGTGAAGTGAGCCTTGCGGCTCTTGCGGCGGGAGCTGGAGACTCGGGGATTCCTCTTCATCTTCGCTAGGGTTTTGATGGTGGCGGCTACTCTCTAACTGAAGAGAAGGGCAAATGAGAGCTGGGGTCTAGGGTTTTATAACGCTTTTATAACGAGCTGTGGGGTTTTGATTTGGGCTTCTGTTTGGGTTTGGTTGAAGATGGTGGCCCAATGTGAATCTAATTTATTATTTAGTATTTAGTAATATTATTGTTGTCCCATAACCACCAAAACTCTTTTGTATCAGTCATATTTTTTAAATCTTTATGCGGTTTATGTTAAAATTAGAGAACGTCTGTGATCAATTAGTGGTTATCAAAAACAAAAGTAACCAGATACGGTCAATTTGAGATTCATATGTTACACCGGATCCTTACAATAGTCATCTATACAAAACGATCTCGACAAAGAAGACTAAGTTGGGACCAAGAGTGGATTGGAGGAGGGCGAGGATGAGAGTTATGGTGCAGGGGATGAGATGTTGATGACTTGGAACTAACAGTTTAAGATACATTTTTTCAGTCAGGGTAAAAACATGAGATATCGTTTTGAAGTGTGAGATACCAAAGTTATGTTTCTCTAAAAATTCAGACACTGTTTGGATCATTTTTCAAAAATAAAAGGTAAATTAATATTTTTATGTCAAAAAATGTTTACCTTTAATTTTGTAACCGATCTAACTGTTTCATATATATTTATTTAATAATTATAAGAACGTAATATATCGTTTTAAAATTTTTAAAACGTAAAAGACGAAAAGTTTGTTAGGTTAAAACTTTTACTGAAAAAAACGTAAAAGACCAAAGCTTTTCTCTTTGGCTCTGTTAGTCTTCTTTCTCTGCAATTCGGTTAGGGTTTTGGCCAAGCTTTGAGCCTCAGACCTCGAATCTTCGCTCCGAAAATGCCGGCGGCGTACGGTTCCCGATTGACCACATTCGAAGACTTCGAGAAGGAGAGCGAGTTTGGTTACGTCCGCAAGGTACGTCACCACCTGCCTCATTCGAATTCAAATGGATCGGATTCGGTCTGTGTTGTTTGAATTCGGTTTTCAATTTGATCTGTGTTTATTTGAGTTTTTCATGGTGAATTTTGGAGTGATTGGATCAGTTAATGTCAATTGCTTTTGATTTCGGTTGGATAAGAATCGATTCTAAGTAGTGACGTTTTTGTGTTCGTTGTGATCATTGTGCTAAATTGCTTTGTTCGTAGTAAATCTAATATCAAAAATACTTTTAACGTGATTCATTGAGCGGTGTTTGTTCGTTGGAGCAGTAAAACTTGAGTGCTTTTTTTGATCCTTCTGTCTGTTCAGTCACGTTTCACGTGGCTCTTGTATGTGTCTCATTTCTGGAGTTGTTGAGTGCTTTGTTATGAATGTGAAATGATCGGATCGTTTTGTTAATGCGTGTATGATTTGTTATGTTTAATATTGTTCTGAGTGAATTACTAATGGCTAATTGGTAGCAAATGTGTTGACAGGTCTCAGGACCAGTCTTCGTTGCCAATGGCATGGGTGGGGCTGCCATGTACGAGCTGGTTCGTGTCGGAAATGATAATTTGATTGGTGAGATTATTCGATTAGAAGGAGATTCTGCCACAATCCAAGGTTAATCACTTCTCCAGAACTTGTGGTTTTTAGTATTATATTTATTTGTGCTTGCTCATCCCGTTTCACTAAACAAAGCAATCAATACTATTTGTCTTTGGTTTAAGCATATTGTATTTTGTTTGCTTAATTCAGTTTATGAGGAGACAGCTGGGTTGATGGTTAATGATCCTGTTCTACGTACACGCAAGGTTTGTCTGCTATCCTGGATTCCTAGTTTTTCTCATACTTTTAATTTCAAGTTATCAACATTAGCTAATTGTTTCACCTTGATCTTGCAGCCTTTATCTGTGGAGCTGGGACCTGGAATATTGGGAAATATTTTTGACGGAATCCAGGTCTGCTCTATCTGCACTTTGCAGCTACTTTTGCCCATATTTTTTTTAATGAAAATAATATATCCTTTTTGTGCTATTTTAATTTTCTTTTAATGAAAAGAAAATTTCACAATTTTGAAAAGACTTGATTCAGTGGAGAAATTTCTTATGCTTACCGCTGTTCTTTTATTCTTTATTTTTGATTATGCCAGAGGCCTTTGAAAACTATCACAAAAATATCTGGTGATGTGTATATCCCACGTGGAGTGTCTGTCCCAGCTCTTGATAAGGATATACTTTGGGAGTTTCAACCTAAAAAATTGGTAATTTCATGCAAATTTCTGTAGCTGCTTTGAGACGAGTAGTGAATTATTGTTCATTTGGATTCTATGTTTCTAAAATTACTTTAACCACTTGTGGCAGGTGAAGGGGATCATATAATTGGTGGAGATTTGTATGCTGTAAGTTTCTAGAGTGAACTATTTGTTTTATGAATTACTTTCTGAATTCATCTATACTAAAGTATGTTGCATTAATGGGTTTCTCTTTCATGCAGACTGTATTTGAAAATACTCTAATGCAACACCATATGGCTCTTCCTCGTGATGCCATGGGAAAAGTTACTTGCGTTGCACCAGTTGGTCAATATTCATTGAAGGTTTGACAATGACATATATATCCTTGTTTCACCCTTTCTAGGACCATCATCATCAACATGTAATGCTATTTCTTGAGTATGTTTGCACTTCTTCATGTATGCGTATGTATATCTGATACATGGTTTGTGATGTCTTGTACTGGGTGTATTTAAATAATGGTCCAACAGCTATAAGACAATGAAACTCACTTTTGCATTAAAATGTGGAATATAAAGACAAGTCTACAATTAGGAGACAATCAATCTCATTCAAATTCTCAAGTACATGCACTAGAAATTTTATTAGTCATAAAATCATATTATCTTTGGCTTCCGGGCGTTTGTTTCTTGTTCATATATCTGCAATAGCTAAAGTTGGTATAAGAGTTTGAAGTTTGAACACTATTATGTTGATTAATAGTCTTAATAATGTGTGCTGACTTTGGTATATGCATTTGCAGGATACTGTATTGGAGCTTGAATTTCAAGGTCTCAAAAAGGAATTTACTATGCTTCAGATTTTAAACCCTTGTTTTCTGTTGAGATATCTATCCCACATCGGGAATATGAGACCTTGTGGACTTATAAGGGTTTGGGCTACTCTCTCTATTGTCAATTGGTTTTGAAGTTGAATCTCAGGCTACTTTATCATAATATCAGAGAGGGTTACTCACGTACACGTGTGAAGCCCAAAGGCCACACGAACTCCACGACCACCTAAGTTGTTGCCCACGTGTTAGACATAAAGATTCGTCATACGTGCGGGGGCGTGTTGGGATATCTATCCCACATTGGGAATATGAAACCTTGTGTGTGAACTTATAAGGGTTTGGACTACTCTCTCTATTGTCAATTGGTTTTGGAGTTGAACCCCAGACTACTTTATCACTTTCTGGTTTGTGCTTTCACAGTCTTCTTCCTCCTTCCTCCATTTGGTCGTTATTGCATTCTGAAATTATTTTTTGCGTGTGCAGAGTTGGCCTGTACTTTCACCAAGGCCTGTCGTATCAAAGCTTGCTGCCGATACACCTCTACTTACTGGGCAGGTAGATTTGAATGTTTATTCTATTGAATTTTTTATCTTTTTGATAAGTTTGTGACCACTTTATCTTATGTCAGCGTGTTCTGGATGCTCTTTTCCCCTCCGTTCTTGGTGGAACTTGTGCCATTCCTGGAGCATTTGGTTGTGGAAAAACAGTTATTAGTCAAGCTCTTTCCAAGGTATACACTCATTATTAACTCTTATTGACATTCTATTGCCTTGTATACGCTTGAAGTTGTTTTCTTATCTGCTTAACTGGTGATGTTTTGCCTGTTTGCAGTATTCTAACTCAGACACTGGTTTATGTTGGTTGTGGAGAACGAGGAAATGAAATGGCTGAGGTTGGGATTCAGTATCATATTAATTAGATACCCATTTTGACTCTGTTGGTTTAGATGTCATGGTTTAATCATGTCAAATAATCTGTGATTCAGGTTCTTATGGACTTCCCTCAATTGACAATGACTCTTCCTGATGGTCGTGAAGAATCTGTCATGAAGCGAACAACACTGGTTGCCAACACTTCTAACATGCATGTGGCTGCTCGTGAAGCTTCAATCTATACTGGTAAATCTATAAGCTGTCTCACTAAAGTTTCTGTAATCTAATAAAAAGTTTATGGTAAAGGATGGTGTCCAATTTGGATAGAAATGCTTTATGATGGATGAGTTGAACTCTTCTCTAGAAATGTGCTTGTCTTATTACTTGCATTTGAATCCTGTTAAAGATTAAATTCCAATTGTTAATGTTACGGGGTTTTAGCAATGACTTTGAGCTCAGTTTTATTTTTAACTTATGTTTTTTAATATTTTTTATATTTGTATATATTAGGTATTATTTTCAACATGGGTACGAAATTTGCAGGAATCACTATTGCTGAATACTTCAGAGACATGGGATAGAATGTTAGTATGATGGCAGATTCAACATCTCGATGGGCAGAAGCATTGCGTGAGATTTCTGGACGGCTGGTAATTTTCTCTCCTATTTAAAAGAAATGTTTCTTTCCTTGACATTCTTTAGCATTAGTCCATCCCTGCTCTCTTTAATGACACATCTTATTATATTCAGGCAGAAATGCCTGCAGATAGTGGATATCCTCCTTATCTGGCAGCACGTTTAGCATCATTTTATGAACGTGCCGGTAAAGTGCAATGTCTTGGTGGGCCCAAGCGTACTGGTAGTGTGACTATTGTTGGTGCTGTTTCACCCCCTGCAGGAGATTTCTCAGATCCTGTGACATCTGCAACCCTCAGTATTGTCCAGGTATATTTTCATTCTTATATTCATGCATGAAACAGAGTTAATATTCCCTGCAAGAGTCTAATGATGACCTGAGATAAATACAGTAAACTTTTGATTTAATCGACCTGCGGGGTCCATTTCTCAGCTGAAACTTCATTTCTTAATTTATTGTGTCAACTTATTGTTGACCTTTTTATGATTTGTTATCTGTCAATGCAGGTTTTCTGGGGTCTCGACAAGAAACTTGCTCAAAGGAAGCAATTCCCGTCTGTGAACTGGCTTATTTCGTACTCCAAGTACTCAACGGTGTGTTGTACATTGTTGTTTATGAACCACTTTTGTTGGCCTCACTGATAGTCGTATATGCTTGTTTGGTCAACTGCTTGAATTGTTTCTGTGTGCTCTTTGTAGGCTCTGGAGTCTTTCTATGACAAATTTGATTCTGATTTCATCAACATCAGGACAAAGGCACGTGAGGTGTTGCAAAGAGAAGATGATTTGAATGAAATTGTCCAAGTATGTTGTTCTCTTTTGTAGTATAAAATTCCAATTTTAGCTAATAAATTTGTTAGTTTGCTCCTCTTAACTGTATCGCAACATATTTTGTGCCGTTTGGTGATAAAGTGACTTTCAGGCCTTATCCTATCAGACCAACATAGAGGCTGTGAAGGATGCCACAGTTTGTTTTTGTGTGATTTATTAACTGGAAAAGTTAAAAATTGTATATGATTTGGTTTATGTGGCCACAACTAAAGGCATGTGCATATTTGTTATCTTGCAGCTTGTTGGAAAAGATGCTTTGGCTGAAGGAGACAAGATCACCCTAGAAACTGCAAAGCTGTTGAGGGAGGATTATCTCGCACAGAATGCATTTACTCCGTCAGTTCCTAATCTAATCTGTCCTTTGATTCATGTATTAATTTTCATTTTGGTTGGGATTGGTATTAACGATCATTTAAATGTTGCATGGATGGACAGATATGATAAATTCTGCCCCTTCTACAAGTCTGCTTGGATGATGCGGAATATCATCCATTTCTTTAATTTGGCAAATCAGGTAAACAATTTTGTTCAAATCCTTTCTTGTATGACCTATGATTATGTATGATGAACTCGTGTCTACAATTATTATAATTCCCTGAACGAATCCCAGACAGTTGCAACTGTACTAGATGGTTTAGGTATTGACCATGTGTTGTTCAATGGCTACAGGCAGTAGAGAGAGCAGCTGGTATGGATGGTCAAAAGATCAATTACAGTCTAATCAAGCACCGTATGGGAGATCTGTTTTATCGACTAGTGTAAGTAACATCATAATGCCGAACATTTTAATATTTTATGGTAAGAATGTCTTAAATTCCTTACTGGTGATAATGCAGGTCTCAAAAATTTGAAGATCCTGCTGAAGGGGAAGAAGTCCTTGTGGCAAAATTTAAGAAGTTGCATGAAGACTTGACAAATGGTTTCCGTGCTCTTGAGGATGAAACTCGATGATTGGACATCTCAGTCTTATTTTAGATGCTTCGAGTTGCTGTTATAAATTACATGGAGATGACATTTGGAGTTCTGGGGCTTTTGTTGTGCATGAAGAAAGGCAGTGTTCGGTTTTTGTGACGCCATTTTTGCTTTGCTTATGTGGTGGTCGCCCTGGTTTGGATGTGTAGGTATAATCTTTATTATTGTATTTCCAGTATTTTCCACTGGGTTCTTGCCCAGAATACGAGACTAGATTCCATTCCTTGTGTATTTAAGCAACAAGGCATTCGAGAATATTTCATTTTTTATGGTTCCCGTTTGCGTATATCTTCATTACCCGACCGAAAACAAGGGAGAAAACCAAACAAATAAGGAATTTCACAGAAAAATTGACCTGCAGTTCCGAGTTGAATTTTCACATTGTGTAGCCTCTTCCATTTCTGCCTTGTAGCAGCGACCTAAGCCCCGTTGGCCAACAAATCATTGTGATGGCTAACTGCCTCTAAGCAGTCTGTTCTCAATCACAGTGCGTAAGAAAGACCCTTACCTTCTTCTCCAAGGGCAAGTAATTCACATTGCTTTGGTGAGGTAACATGTATAAACGGACGCATGAAAGCATGCTGGAAATTTCGTTGTCTGAGAACTCCAACTCCACATTGGTGTTGGTTTGGTAGAAAGGCTGCCACTCGTTTTTGGAGAGCAATCTGAAGAGGTAATGTCCAAATTGTAAATTTTTGTCCGGGAAGTGAATGGCTTGATATACTTGTTACCATCGATCACTTGGGATGTACAGTGTCCCCTTAGAAATTAAAACCAAAACGAGATTCCACCACTTCTTTTGTTGTCTACGTTAACGAGTGTAACAGCTTGAGCATGCCAAAAATATCCTCCATACATGAAACCAGACCTGCTATCATGAACATCAAGATGGCAATATGGAAGACGCATTGAAACATCAGAAGAGCTCTAAACATGAACAAGTACAACATGGTTGCAAATATGTCATTAGCAATCTTCATACAGTAAGCAAAAACTACAAAATACACAATGAAACATGCATTGATGAACAAACTTTAAAATGACGAACGCAAGAGGTGATCTTTTGGTGTTCATATTTATACACTGCGCCAAATTAGCCAGGCACAACTTTAGGAATGTCATAATGCTCACTCATGTTTGCCAGATACTTGTTGAAGTCTTGAATTCTGTCACGGTGTGATTTATTAGCCGTCTTGGCCAACCTGTGATTATCAATTTGCTCTCTCTGTTCTATATATCGCCTCTCTGCAGGTGTGAGATACTCGTCATAACTAACACCCTTCCCATCCTCTCTTGATTTGTTATCATCATTCATATCTTCCTCATCAGGATTGGTCAACTCTTCTGTACTTCCACCTGCAGTCGATGAACCACAATGTGGTACCACCATGCCAAAATTTCAGGGTAAATCTTTAAATCTTTCAATGCCAATGGTGGTGATGATATTATTGATGTTTTTGACTCATGATCATATCAGGGGGCATATGATAAGTGTGCGCCTAGTTCTCTAGGGAGCATATGGTTTTGTACTTGCGTTTAGGATCGAGTAAGGATTTGGGAGTTAAGAGAACAGGTTAGAGTTAAACTGAAACGGTATTTAACTTCGTGGACAAAGCTTGGCTCCCACTCTGAAGAAAGTTTTGAGGTGCTACTGTGCTAGCATAAATCTGAGGCAGCGTCAACATTCGTTCAAAGAAGTTGCACACGCTTACCAATTGGGTTCGCAATGATGAAACTCTCATGGGGTGTTCCACCAATTTGTGCTCCCACCCTGAACACCAGTTAACAGTCTTTCTTATCAGTCGTATGGCTTGAATGTACAAGGGGTGACGGACCAAAACTTACTCTTCTATATGCTTTCATGTGAACATTGTTGAAACAATTTGAGAAGCCAACCAAAAAGAGATCAGAACCACAAAACCAAGACAACGAGACTATTATCATAACGCATCAGAACTTTTAAATCGCCAAGGCTTAGCGAGATCAATAAGCTGAAGGGGAGTGATATACATAGCATTCTCAGTTACCAAATATGCTATGAATAACAAGAGCAAGTTCAAAGCAAATCACCATTTGATACGTACTAGAAGACTCTTCAGTAAATTCCAGGAATGACCCTGTAGGAAACCTTATGACAATATAATTTCCAGTATTTCCCGTACCTGCAAAGGAGACAGTTTCAAATTCATTCAGCATTACATAAAATGCTCAAGAAAATTTCAATTATGTTGCAAATTTTACTTTTCATATTCTATTGATAATATGTCTGTGCATTTCCAGATACAGTAAAGATTTGATTGAAAAGAATCCCAAAGCTGCAAAGCATAAAAATATATATAACTGGAATTGGGATCGGCTTACTTGGATCGACATCGATCATCATCCCTTTTTGCTCGGTCTAATAGAAGGATTGTAAGAAACACCACATAGAAGTACGGTAGAAACTGCAACCAAAGAAGTATTGTTCAGCAACTTGTACTCGCATGTTCAAGTTTCAAAAAAAAATAAAACAAATCATTACATGATTGAAAAGAGCTGGTACAGTCCAGAAAAAGGCAGCTGATATTTCTGGCACATAATGGAAATGGCGAGATAAACCCCACCTGCAGGGACAACACTAAACCTCAGCAACGATTATAGCTAAAAACACCAGCTTCTCCTTTTATTTTAACTACTTGCATATGATGAAATCAAATATGCAGATGTCAAGAGAAGATATGTAATCCGACAAAAACATGCTTCAACTCACTCCTAGATGCAATAATAAGCAGTGACAGAATTACCGGCTCTAAGCATATGCACTATTACATATTTGCAAGAGCAAACAAATACTTACCATCCTGAGCTTAAGAGAAGACTTGTCTTTGTTTCCCCAGATTGTGTAGTGTATGAAGCGACTATCTGATATGGATAAGTCATGTCAGTTTTGTCAGCCACTATATCTCAAAATGCAAATGAAACAATTACAAGGTTTCAGGAGCCAAAAACCTTTGATGGAGCTCTCCCCCAGACTAAACATTTGCCATTTGTTCTGCGAAATTCTTGTCTTTGCCTATCGCAATCATAGTTGATGTATATGCAGAGAATCCCCGCAGCCAAAATAAGAAGTGCTAGCTGAACCATGAGGTTTTAATTGTTAGAAATGTGACTTTCTTGTTATTGGTGTTTAAACTTTCTTGTTTCACTAGAATGCAAATTTATCAAATTACTGAAGCTGTAGCATAATTTTCACTGCTTTTCCATGTAAAGACAAGATCCATAATGTAATAAAACCATATTCAATAATCTAAAATTTTCAACATCACAAGTCATAATGTTTATCCAAACAACGAACACAGGAACCGAAGTTCTGGTGTATCCTTTTGTTTCATGTGCTCAAGGAATCTTGTTAACTTTCAAAATTAGGACAATGCATAGCAAATGTACCAATGTATTAAATAACGCGCCACAGGCGCGCTTGGAGGCCTAAAAGGCAGGAGGAGGCGTAAGAGAGTGAGTGTGTTTTGCAACCAAGGCGCAGAGGTGTCCAAGGAGTTGATGAAGGCGCCAAAGGCACAAAAAACGGGTAGGAAGGCGTGAAAAGCCAACACCCTAAATTTTTTTGGTTTTTATTTTTCTGTCAAAAACTGAAAAACACAGAAGTTTTGATTCTATTCAAACTGAAAAGCATACTCTGTATTCTAGAAGAATAGGTCTTACCACATAGCAGAGCTTCATTCTTAATTTAGATGGTGGTAAATATAGCAAGAAATATTTTCTCCTTCTCTGCGTGGCTGGATTCTATTGCTGCTTTTACGTGAGGAGATGATATATAGATGAAACTTGGAAGTGTAAGGAAGGTAGTTTAGTTACAATAAAACTCATTCAATTCATGTTGAAAGATATATATTTGACTATTTGAGAATTTTCCTATAAGGAAACAATCTATTAAGGAATCATTGAGTTATTATTCATAGTGTAAGTTTTATATTTGTCTCGGCTACGCCTTAGCCTTTTAAAACATTGAAATGTACATGGCCCATACTGTATGCAAAGCAAAGGTTGGAATCCCATCATTTTAATTACGGAATCAGAAAGTAATGTAAGTTATATTACTAATGATGCTGTCATACCTGACTGCCGAGATTTATAGGATGGTTGACCAAGTACATGCCAGGTGAGGTATAAATAGATGGAACCCAGACCAAACAACCCCAGCAAATATAAAATCCCGCTGCCAAAGACGAAATGACTCATCGTGAGATGAAGCATGAATTGAACCAATTGAAGAATGAGGAAACTATGATTGAGTGAAATTCAATACTAAAGTCAGTTATCTTAGATTCAATTAATCACAATTTGTGCTAGTGAAGAATTGGATGCACCAACAAGCACGTATGAATGGGCTTCTCTGGTAAGGGAGATATTGCTTTGTTAACATATTGAAGAAACGAGTATAATCTCATATGTTCGGAAATGTATACATGTTAACATATTGAAGAAACGAGTATAATCTCATATGTTCGGAAATGTATACATGTACCCCATGAAATCTCCTCATTTGTGTTTAGATTTTGTCTAGATATACACTTAAAGCAGGACAGGTAAACATCCAATCGCTGTTTGAACCAAACAATGAGACAAAAATTGAAAAGTAAAGCATATGCAAACCTCTATCATGTGCAATATCCATTGTATTCCAGTATCCAGCCTCCCACCAGAAGAACTTTGTGACATACACCAGCATCAGTATAGTATTTACGAGCATTGAATCAGCTACTCTCCCATTCAACTCATACTGGTAGAAAAAGAGACAAGTGTCAATTATTAGAAAAAACTAATAAAAGTATAACCTAACCCATATACCTCAGAAATCTTAGATAATAGTAAGTTATTCATTAAAATGGCTTTCAATTCAAGACGATTGATCTATGTCTGCTCCACGGTGACAGCAAACTACTCTAGGAGAAGATACTTGGGATTTAATGTATGGGACAAAGTAGATTGTCAAGAAAGGATGAAGGTTTAATTGGGAACTTTATTGAGCTTAGGTGGATGACATCAAAGTATATGGTGTATCCCTTGTATAAGCATAATAACATAAAGTAACCAGTCTAGTGACACATAACTAACTTGTTCTCCCCATTCAGTGATGATCTTAAAAAGGTTCAATAAATGACCACATTCTGCAACCTTTACCACAGTAATCATCAAAAAAAATAAAAAGGGAGACTAACTTTTCTTTCAAAATTTACTAACTAAATATCCTACTTTTCAAGCTCCAATCTGCAGTTCTCAGTTCTCCATAGCCACATTTTAATAAACGCCCATAAAAAAAGTGTAAGCCTTGAGAGTTTATAACTGTCCAATCAAGACTAGATGTGCTAAGTCATAGAGGCCATTACATATGAAAAAAAATGGCTTAGCTAACTCCACATTATTTATGCTTTATTCAACATTAGTCTTCTACTGATATGCGTGCACTAACTATCAATCTAATCCTAATTCACAATTCTATCACATTATTTTACAAAATTGATAAAAATGCAAGCAAAATTACTCTTTATCAAACCCCTTATACATTCGTCTACATAGGTTATTCTGCATTTGTGTTCAAGGGTAACTTGTAATGTTAGTGACATTAGAACTATGAACACTAAAATGAGATCAGAACTTAATCACAAGGGTGAAAAGATAACAAATATCAAAGAAGATTTACCTGCTTTATGCAATAGGTCACAGCAAGAACTGCCCAGGACATCATTCCAAATCTACAGTTCGTGAAAACTTTGATATCAAAGTGTTCACCAATTCGAGGATACAGTTCCATGCCCTAAAAAATGTAAAGGCAATATTGCATCTTTAGCCAAGGACATAATATAGAGTGAATTTAACCTAGAACCTTATTTGCAAACTGTTTTCTGTTACTGATCAACATGAAAACACACAAGACTTGTTTCTTTCTTTCATCAATTCCATTTTCAATTTCCATAAACTCTCAGCATTTCATTTATATACAAAACAAAAAAATTAGATAAAAAAAGGTAGAATTTATAAATTATACTCACCCAGTAAAAATCAATTATAACATTCCCAGAAGAGCCAGAATCTGTGGAAGATGGCGCCAAGTGACCCTTGTATACAAGAAAAAAATTGAATCAGAAAAATAAAGTCTTAAGTTGCATGTATATAGTTTTTATATTTCATCATAATCACAAACTCTCACTTTTATGTACAGGAGAACACAAAACACCAAACTTCCAAAAATGAGGGCCGAAAATATTTCTCCCAAATGATCATAAACAATTGTAGGGTTGAATATCCCAAACCTGAAATAACATAGGAAAATAATCAAATGCACTGTGAAAAGAGCTTGAAGCTTAGAGTTAGCAGAACTTACAGAAATTATTAGAAAAAAAAAATACTGCTACAGGAAACATAGCAGCAAAAAGGAAACTCAACAGAAATACTGAAACTTGAAATAGTGGTTTTGTGCAAGTCAGCGGGCACTAGACAAAAGATTTACTTCAAAGATTTGTAAACTCAGAAACATTAAGTTCAACTATGACTATGGAGTATGAAAATTATCAGTTTAGCATAAAATCATAATAAAAAGCAAGATATAAACTTATCAGGGAAGGAATTGAACACGACAAGTTAAATAGAAAAATAATGAAATCCATGCTATAGACATAACAACGGCCAAGATATTAGTAACTAAATCAATCCCACCAAAAATACGGAAGGAATAAAGTGAAAATTTAGAACGACTTCTCACAACAGCACCAGAATAAAAACTAACACATCCCTACTAGGAATGTAGATTCAAGGCTACAAAGTGAGTAACAAAAAGGAACACTGAATCGGTGGAGAATGTATGTACCACCAAAGGCCAATATACGTAGTCAGTGTCACAAAGTATGCTGCCATACCATTTGCCTGCAAAATACACAGGTTACATAAAAACAGGAAATTCAGAACATACATGCGGAACTATAGTACTCAACAAGTAGCAGAAGTTTGCTTCTATTTCAGAGAAATAGAAGACTGAAAGTTTGTAATTAATACCTATCTCAGTAATTCCATAAGAAAAAATGACAAACAAGACTATGAGTTGAACATTTTTTGAAAATCCATAAAGCCAAAAGTGTAGAAGCAAAGCTTCGTAAGACCTTACCACTTTGGCGAAGCAGTTTTGAAAAAGTAATCAAGTGTCCAGTACCTTGTACACAGGACGATTACCAGCCGGAGATACTGGTCCCTCGACCCTTTTTCCAGGTAAAAGCAGCTGAAGTGCAGCCTCAAAAGTGCCATAACATGCAATGATTTTACAGGCAATGGCAGTAGGTCTTGGCCATATGTCAATAAACCCCTGCAACCCATTTTGTCTCAAGTACTCCCAAGTTTGTAATAGAGAGCCATCAGCATGTACCATAGTATACCATCTGCATTAAATATTGAAAATTCATGTCAGCAGACAATAGCTTCTTTTCCAGAGTCAACTAATGGGAGTAAACACTAGTTGTATCAAGCCAACAACAGAGAACTCGAAAACAACACTTGTTGTTGTCAGCATTTTCTCATCAACCAAACAAAGAACTCAAAAACAACAGATAATGATACAAAAGCAATCAACTTCTCAATGGATCTGCATGAGACATAAGCTTCATACACAACTTCAAGGCCTTCAATAATCATAAAAGCAACTATTTTTCACTTCCCTTCCTCTCAAAACTAAAAAATTATCAATCTTTAAGCATGTGAGATTTGGATTTCGTTCACCAAACCAAAAAAGAAACACCAAGAACCCAATATTCCCCGAGATCATTCAATCCCATTAAACCCATATTCACATGATCAAACACCAAAATCGAATCTTTACAAGATCAAAAGCAAATCCAATAAGATTGATACACACAGATAAGAGCTTACAGTAGAATCACAAATGGAGGGCAGAGTGTAAGCAGTGAGAGCATGGAAGCGTAAGTCACCAATGGCGAGTGCACAGTCTTGCTCTCCGCCATTGTTTCTGAATTGGATCTGAGAATTTGGACTCTGCTGAACCAAGTTTTGTGAGTGTGAATGAATCTTAGAGTCTCACTCAGAGAAGACGGCTTTTGTGGTACCATTTTCAAGTCACCCGTTTGAAGGCACCACCCGCACACGTGAGTCCACGTGACCTCTGCTAGGATTCAGCTTTTGTACGTAATTTAATTTTAAGGTTCAAAAAGTCGCTAGGTGTAGCTACTGTCTAGTGTCTAACAGTTTAGGCGGAGTTTTAATCGGTGATTAGGCGGTAATTAGGTGGATTATTTTTTATATATTTATATGGTATATTATAATATAAATTATAAAGAAATGTCAACAAAACATTCAAAACACATTGTCTCAAAATAATGTTATCAAACAATAGCTCAAAAATACAAATCCAAATAAAAGCACACACAAAAATAATTAGGTTGTTTAGGGTTTAATAGCATTAGGTTGTTTAGGGTTTAATTTTTTTAAATTGCAGCGCCTAATCTCGTTTAATTACAGCCTAATCGCTAGGCGTCCCTCTTAATTACCGATTAATCGACATCGCCTAATGTGTCCACTCAGCATCAAAATTAAGCTTTATGCATGATTTTTCCGCCTAGACGACTGTTTTTTTTTTAACAGTGTTTAATGTTGATCCATTTGCGGCAGCTAGGTCCGGAGAATATTTCCTTCACTTTGGTATCTACGGTGATATATAGTTTAGCATGGACTATGGAGAAGGTGAAACACGGTTACGGACCCTCTCCAAACCTTTATATATCTACTATACCAATTGGGAAAAGAATACGATAGTACATATGTATGTATATTTTCTCTATGAAATGTCTGTGAGGGATTTAAAGGTGCGGATTCAAATTTTAGTTGTCGTTCTGTTTTGTTTAGTCGTAACATTTGAGTTGTTTACTTGAAAAAATAATTGTTTGAGTATGATGTGGCTGGTTTTAATACTTCATTTTTGACTGTTTTTTTTTCTCAAACATGAGACTATTTCTCATGATCTAACTGATTACAATTTGTAGATTGAGAAAAATGATTTCCATCATGGTTTGGATCCGTTTTTAATATTTAACAAGTTGGTTCAATCAATAAACATGTAGAATATGCAACGAAACATAATTGTTAGTTCGTTTAAGATACAAGTTACTATGAGAAGTTAAATTTTGCCAAGATAATTTTTTAGAGCAATAACAAGAATTTCATTAAAAGAGAATTTAAAATTAAAATCATGAGGGATATCGGTGGTGTAAATAAATTTTTCACTCTCTTCCCTACCTACCGGAAACAACGATTACAGTGGACAAGAACCGATATGGTTTCAACAGTAACCTAACCTAATCCAGAAGCCTTATTACATCCTCACAGTCAACCTCAAGAATAAACAACTTTTTCAAACACTACATCTCAAAACCATCAAATTATATGCACAGGTAGTGCTAGAGGACCTTAATAAGGCCAAAGATTTATGGTCTTAATTCTTATTTGTCATGTCATGTAGGTATATAATTTTTTTTTTTCAATTCCACATAATATATCTTGCCAAATCATAATATTGCCATACCCTTTTTATTTCCTTTTACATTTTAAGAAATAAATTAATGATATTAATGAGCTTTATGAGGTGATGAAAATCAATATTATGTAATAATAACAGCTATTAATTAGGTAAAAATATAAGAAATGTTTCTTACACATTGAATTAGGTGAATATCAATGAACTTTTTTTCTTCCAAATTTGAATCAATTTCGTCCAAAAAAATAACACCTTAAATTTGAATATGAAATTAAATGCAAATTAATATATGCCAAAATTTAAGAGGTAAGAATTCAATCAAAAAAAACAAGAGGTAAGAAAATATTTCTTGTGCCACTATCTGTATACATATATGATTTTGTATATGTATAAAAGCTTGTTTATAAACATATAATATATATATATATACATATATATATTTGTATGAATATAATTTGCAAAACCAACCATGAATTTCAATACATTTTGTTATGAAAATGTAAAGAAAAAAACATCATAGTAAAACAATAAAATTAGAGCAAAAGATTAAGTAAGGATAAGATAGTATTATGATTTGACAAATTGGTGATGTGTTTTTATGAATTTGCATGTCACCTAGGATTAAAGTCACAAATCTTAAGCTTTATTAAGGCCAAAAATAATTTTCCTATATGCACAGGTAACATCTTCATTACATTGACAACAAGAACTAACCGATATTAAAATAGTCTCTGGATACAACACCATAGCCTTGGCACCCCAATAACACGACCCAAAAACCAACATACCAAAACACTAATCCCCTCACTCAAAAGAGGAGGCCTAAACTCTCTATTGAGATGAGGGGCGACTAAACCTAATAATCAAAAATAAAACCAAAACCTAGGCCTATGGCCTAGACCCAAACCACCCAAAACCCATTAAATCTTCAAAGGCCAACCCATCAGAGACTTGACCCAAAAAGCTCCGGCAAGTCTAGATATTCTGCAGCTCCACCGACGTCGTCGGCCACTTGAAAAGCCACAGTTTAAAACCACCATGATGGGGCACACATAATTTCCCAATTCCTAAATCTCCAATAGACGTGGCCTTGAAACCCAACCTAGATCAAAAAGTCAACTTGAGAGGGCAACCAACGTCGCCATCTCTCCTTACCAACACGTCATCGTTCCAAATCCTCCACCATCGACCGTTGGTGATGTTCGGCGACTCGACCTCCTTATAGACGCAAAGCCGCACTAAACCATACTCATTGAATCACATCTCGGACACAATCAATGAAATGGACTCTCTCGTCCACCACCACTATATGACAAGAAACGATCACCACCTAGTGGCCTTCTAACGCTCGTCCGGTAACAATCCTTAGCCGTACCAACGAGGCTAGGAGCCAACGCCGGCGTAAAGGTGCCGTTGGACAAGCAACAAACTAAAACACGAAACTTTTCTCCTCCTGCTTTTGGGGAACTGTGAACATTAGGAATTTACAACTGTGCGATTTGAGCGATTTACCAAGAGAATTAAACACGTCTAAAAGGACAAAAGCAAAACATCCCATAGACATGTACCTACATTGTTTCATATCCTCTATTTAGTCAATTAAGTGACAAGGCCACAAGGGTTAGGATCCAACACCCCACACACTAACTTCAATCAAACAATGATACACTGAGAGTACGGAACCATTGTATTTAGTCAATTGAGTAAGTGACAAGGCCACAAGGGTTAGGATCCAGCACCCCACACCCTCAGTCAAACAATGATGCAATGAAAGTATGGAACCATTGCAAATGGCTTAGTGGTTATTGCCTAGTTAGGTGCGCTTCCCAACCTAGGTTCGAATTTCGAAGCTGTCGAATTGACTAGACATTATACTGCAATGCATAATTGAAGTATTTCATATCCGTCGTGGATCGACTTCTAAGCTCATTAAGAGCATCTGCAGCGGTGGAGCTCTGAAGCACGAGCTCTCCAGTTTTCGAGGCCAAATAATGCGAGGAAGCACTTCAGCCCCCCGAAGCAGCGTGCACCGGTCTCTCCTCCAGCAGCACAAGCTGTCTTGACCGCTCCTTGACCTACTGCTCGTCCTCGAGGTCGAGCTCCGATAGCACGAGTTGGAGCACGCCTCCTCGGGGGAAGCTAATCACGTGGGTGACGGAAATCAGCGTGGGTCCCGGCCGAATAGCACTAGCAGCCCTTCCTAGCACGAGCATCGGCGGCCTCCTCCTGCGGTGACCGCTCGTTGACCGAAGCACGAGGTAGAGATCGAGCCGAGGAGAGGACGAGCAGCCTCCTCCAACCGGTGCAGGTGCTCTAAGCCTTTAGAATACCCTAACATTGTAAAAAATACAATGGAGAAATCCTACTCGTGTGAGTTGCTACGAACACAAGGCGTGGCAACACAGTTGCAATGCATGATGGTACACTACGATAGAACCGGAGGCAACTAGTGCTTGATAGCTTGAATATTTTTCTTTCTTAATTAGTTGTATTCTCTTTTCTATCTGGAAATATATAATTTCTGGACTTCTAGCTCCGGTAGAATTCTATTTGCGTCTGATAATCTCTATAAAAACCTAGCTAGAAGAGAATTGAGGGATATACCGATACCATCTTACGAGAATCAGAGAGCTTTATCTAAATAGGTATCAAAAGCTTTGCAAATAAACGATTAACCAATGTCGTCATCATCCTCTTCGACCTCTCAACCTCCTCAGCAAGTTTCAATCTCCATGCCAGTCCAACTCTCGGGGTTGCATAATTACTTTCTGTGGAAAACCTTCATCACCCCAATCCTCAATTCCCAAGATATACTAGATCTCGCTGAAGGAAGAGAGCTGCGTCCGCTACAAGCTTTTAGTAGCTATGATTCCAGTGAAGATAACATAGAGAACAAAGATGAAAATCCTGCTTATATCCATTGGACAAGGAAGGACCAGACACTCCTGGCTGTGATCAATGCAAGCTTATCTAAGGACCTACTACTCCAACATGCAGTGCGATGCACGAGTGGAAGAGCTTTATGGTTAATCTTTGAAGACCTATTTGCTCAGAGTGCAGCAACTCACGTGAAACAGCTTAAGGATCGCCTCGAAAACCTAGACATAAACATCAATGACATAAACATAGAAGACAAGCCCCCATACTGGTACCCATGCAATGTGGAGACCTACATCTGGCAAGTGGAAAACATTGTGAATGGCCTCTATGAAGCTGGGTTTCCTGTGGAGGACCGGGAAGTCGTTTCTTGTGTACTTCGAGGACTCCCTTCGAAATATGAGGAATATGAGGAGTTTAAGGCTTCAATAAGTGGCCGATCTGAGCCTTTAAGCCGGGAAGAGCTCTATGCCTTACTGCGACGTCTTGGATTACCTAAATCTATACGTCACCAAATAAGCCGTCGAAATCGAATCACTACTGTTAAACTCATTCTTATCATTTGTGTAATTCTGTTGATATATTTCTTTGTAACAAGGCGTTATTGAGCCTAATACCATCCATTTGGTCTATTGGTATGAGATGAAGGCCCAACATTTCAATTAGTTGGTGGTCAACTATTTCTCACAGTGAAGAGTTATATAGCATTTTACACTATCAACTCAAACCTCATACTCGACATTTGCAACCAAAACTTCCTTCCGAAGTTAGCAAGAGTATCACAACAAATACAAAGTTTCAATTTCTTTAGCAATGTGTTTGGATGAACCAATTCTAATTTTTATAGAAATTTCAAAGTTATGGAATCACAATTGCATAAATTTAAATTCCATTAATTAAGAATTTCATTGTTTGGATTGGTTGATATAGAGTTTTAAAGTGGCAAGAATTAGTATCTATCTATCTATATTAATAAAGTCATAAGAGATTTGAGAAACAATAGGAATTGTTAAATTTTTAAACTTTCAATTATGTCCTTGATTTATTTAGTTCAAATCTAATAATTTAAGAAAGTATGGATAAAATAGGCAATTCATACTTTTAGGAATAAGATTTCATTTCATATAGAAGAGAAAAAAGTAGAGATGAAATATAAATAAGTAAATTCACAAAAATATAAAAACAAGTTAACACGCACATAGTGCGGGTCAAAATACTAGTTTATATTAAACTCAATCAAGTGAATTGAGAAATTACACATATTTTGGAAATACTCATAAATTTAAGCTCTTAAATTCCACGATTTTTTTAATAAATAAAGGGCTGGTGCGGCTGCCCTCAAGTCTCAATTAATGAAACAGTTGAATACAAGAAGGGATATAGAGCATAAACCTCTGATTACAAAGATCTGAAATCATAATAGAAACCATACAATACTCATGTACTCAAACAAGTACTGATTAGCAAAGAGTATTACTCTAATAACGACTCTATTTGCTTTGATATAGTTGTGACATCCTAGAAAGAATAGTTGATATGTAACACGCTTACACATCCTAATATCCAAATCTAAATCAACTTCCCAGCTATGTTGCCGTCGGAAGATAAATCCGATGACTTTCAGCTTCACTCTGCCACTAGGCGGCAACGACCATTTGACGAAGTTAGGAACTCACCACTTTTCTAGAGCAGACAAGGCACCACTAGTGCACACATGGACGTCACACACAACCTGACTAACCCCAAAAACTCATGTGGGGACTTGTTACCGATAGAAAACCATAATAATTAACCAATAACAACAAAAAGTAATGAAACTTAAAATAAAAGGAATTTTGGCCAAGATCACAAACCCAGACCCAACACCCACTTAGCCCAATCAAACAATAAAGTCTGCATTTTTGACCTAGCCGCCTTCTCGCAAGCTGAACCCACGCCATCTGAACGCTTGTGTCGAAGCCACCGTAATGATCCAACCCAACTCGTCGCTCCACCCTTCTGACCTCCCTAGCACCCCAACAATCGAAGCCGCCTATTGCCACCCATCTCCATATGGTGATCAGAAACTAGATCGAGTCACACCGATCTGATCTTAACCATCCAAATCTGATCTTCTGACCACACGGCGGCGTTGCCTCGTGTTGCATGCCTCTTGCTCACTGACAATGTTCTAAAAAACGCTAGGCGTTGTTAAGGCGGACAACCAGCGCCCAACATCCAGGGGGCTTAGGCAGTTTTGTATTTTACATATTTTTATTTATTTAATAAATATAATTGCATAAGTAAAATTTATAAAAAAAACATTATTATATTCTAAAATTACAAAAAAACTTCAAAAATAGACAAAGTATTCAACAATAATGTTCTTAAAATTAAAAAAAATTGAAATAAACAAATTAGAGTCTTCATTCTTTAGTAGCCTATGCGGCTATGTCTCACATTCTTCTTCTCTATATTCCTCTTGCACTTCTTCCGTATCGATATCAAATTCAAAGTCAATTTTATCTTCTTCCTCTTCATCCGATATAAAATCATCCTCATGAAGTTCTCTACATTCTTGAAGTCTAGAACTTCTCCGAGGCTCTAGGCCACTATTTACTTCTAAATCATTTCCAAGCATTTCACTAGTAAGATCCGAATCAACATCTTCATCACCACCATCAACAATCCATCCTTCTAGGGGTTTTTTGTTAAAAAAAATTGGGCCGCCCAGCATGACCGCCTAGGCAGCCTTTTTGATGCCAGCGCCTAGCTTAACCGATTTGAAGGAAATCGGAAAGGACACCTGCCTTCCAGCGCCTAGGCGGTCCTGGACGCCTTTTTTTAGAACACAGCTCGCTGAGAGATCGATCCAAGCGCGACCCAGAATTTGAGTTCAAGTTCAGCGGCTTCTCTTTGCATTTTGGACTATGAATTCACCACGCATCCTTCACTTCGACCGGACTTATTCTTTGGACACAAAGACGCTAAAGACGTCGTTCGATCCACTCTAGGTCATCTGACGACGAAGTCGATAGGGCGCGCTGTAGGAGGGCGCACTGCCGGAGGGTCGATTTCTCTTTCTCTGTTTTCTTAGATAACCTTAAATTTCATGATTATTTTTTATAAAAATTGTTAAATTTACCGGATAAGTATTCAAACGGAAAATATGTTTAGAATTTGAGAATTTCCGATTTTTATTTTTGATTAAATTACTGAAAGTTCAAAAACGACGGGATAAGTATCCGAACACACCGCAAAACCTCGTGACTTTTTCAAGAATCCCTCACAGACTCATGACTTGTTCAAGAATCCCTCACAAACCCTCCCCCATTTCCCTCTTCAAATTCTCACCCTCTATTTCTCCGATCCTTTTTCCTCTTCATATTTCGTAAAGTCGCTTCCTTTCTCCAAAAAAGTTGCCATCTTTGAACCTGAATCGGAGTTTCGCCTCTGAAATTTCAGTCCCGGATTTGAATTTCCGGCAATGGAAGCTTCTGGGTTGAACGGCGCTTCAAAATTCGACGACGAACAGGGCCTGATGGTTCTGCTCGGCGCTTCTGCCGACTCTGGCTCTTCCCAAAACGACGTCGGATAATGGGAATTCAAGGTCTTCCAAGACCAAGTACAGGTCGGTTTCAATGGGAAGTGTGTCTGATGTTATTGGGAAGCAGTACGGGAACAAAACGACGTCGGGTGGTAGTAATGCATTGAGAGTGGACACAAAGTCCAAGGTGTTGCCCATTCCGGAGAGCTGAGCTGGGCGTCTTGGGATGGTGTGCTTCATCAGGACATGGAGGATTTTCTGTTCACTATGCTTGGAGAGGGGTTCAAGCTCGATAGGGATTTGATTCGAGATGTTCTTGGTAAAGCAATCGAAACCCGAAATGTGTGTTTTGTTTTGTTTAGCGTTTGAATGTGTTAGCATTGCTGTGGCAAGTGTTAGGATGAGTCAAATCTTAATTGGAGATGGTATACAATGTTAAATGTGGTTTAATCAATCATCTGAATTTTGAATGGAGTGTGTTTTTTGTGGATGTTGCTGTGACAGTTGAGTAGTTTTGTTCAGTGATCATAATGTAAGGACACTAATCTGGGCTTTCTTTATGCAGATAGTTGCGGATATGATATGGAAAAGCTACACAGGGCCCTTCTCTGTCTTCCTTCATATTGGTATTTTATATCTTGTGATTAGCTGTGGTATATTCATGGAAAATGTTAGTTATATTTTTCTTAAGGTTTGGCTAGGTCTCTTAGTGCTCGCATATGATTTCCAATGCTGTGTTGAGATTCTAATATCCTATCTGAAATAAGGAAACTTTTGTAGTTGATGTAAAACCAAGTGGAGATGTGAATCATGTGATTGTTGAGTACCATCCGGTTGTTTGGTTGTAGCCTATCAGATTGCGCCCGCATTGGCCACTTGGGAATTTTATTGTCTGTATGTCAGTATAAACCCAATCTTCGCCCCTACCTTGTAGGCAGTTTATCGGCACCTTTAGTGGATCTATTTGGTTGTATGTTTGTTTGAATCACATCTAAATACTTACGTGAAGAGGGAGGGGAAGGGAGAAGATGTTGAGTATCTAAATACTTAGTTTATACAATCACCTGGCTGATCTATGTTCATCTTGCAGCAATGGAGATAGGGCTTCAAAAAGAAATGGAGTAGAATCGTTGGGAAATGAAAAGGAGAGATTTGATCAACAAAAGGAACTTCTGGTTTCTCTCTTCAATGCTCCTGAGGGACCTGATGAGCCTGAGCTACCAAAAAAAAGACTAGTAAGACCAACAAGCTTAAGGGGATATGCAGCCTATGGCCAGTTGGTGGTGGAACCTCCAAAAGATACGTTTTCTGATAGCAGGACACCTGTTGTCTATCAACAACCTCAAACTGAAGATGGTATGCACCCTTATCTCTTTACCATGTATAAAGCGCGAAAATAGGTGGATCAGTCTGTTATAAATATGGTACTGCTAAGAATTCATTCAGTCCCTACTAAATCGAAATCAATCCTAATATTGATTTCCAAGGCAAACAGTCCTTTTGGCCAGAAATAAAGGTACACACTCCTTGCTTTGTGCTTGTATATTTCTTAATTCTTCATAAATATGTTATAATTGCAGATGCTGATGAAGAAGATAGGTACGAGGTTCTTCGAAGAAGTGTGAAGGAGTATCGAAGTACGATGGAGTATTACCAGGCAGTAAGGGGCTTTATATTGCTTAGTCATTCCAATTATTTGAAATATATTGAACACACATAGTAGTAGTTCATGGTAGTGTTGTAAAACTATGGGGTAAAAATATTAATTTTCTTTTGTTAGGCTGTAGAAGCATTTTCCAAGGGAGATCGTGTTCGAGCAGCCAACTTTATGGAACAGGTAAAGTCTTGATCTTATGTCATGATGAAGTGATCAATCTTCCTGTGAGTATAGCGATAGCTTTACTTTAGCGCTAGATACAAATACACCAAGTTCAAAATCAAAGTACTACCACATAGAAAGCATCAAGTTCACCAAAACAGACCAGATCACCCTACATGTATTTGCTGATGATGAACGTTGCCCACTAATTGTAGCACACTTCCTAGCTGCTATAAAATAACAATTGTAGGTTTATGCAACGGGTTTATGCAACAATTGTAAGTTTACTTTAAACATTTTTATGGTTGAAAACCCAAAAGCAGGCTAGGTCATCACGACTTATATACATTTGATACATTTCACATGAAATTAAATGAGTACTTTAAAACCATGTAGAATACCTATGATGATCAATGTATTTACAAGACTGAGTTAAATGGGTAAGAAACTGGAGGAAGATATATGGTATCAAAATAAAATAAAAATATACGTATATGTGTGTATATATATTAAAACAATAATTTAAATTACAAAAAATAATTATTCAAACAAAATTAACTAAAAGTCTAAAACTCACCAAAATGTAGAAACATGAGATAAATGTATGTTCTACCAGAATAACTACTTTAGTCGACAATGAGAACGAAACCGATATATGGTATTAAAATAGAATAAAAAACATGTGTGTACACTACCAGAATAACTACTTTAGTCGACGAAAAATTGTCGTCAATCTGTTATAAAATTTCGTCGGTTAAAGTCTTAGCCGACGAGGTTTCGTCTGCTAAAAAGGTCGTCAGGAAAAGCTCATCGGCTATACTTTAGCCGACGAAATAAATTTCAATCGCCTAAAGTCTGTACTTCAGCCAACAAAGAAACTTTTCATCGCCTAAAATATGGACTTTAGGCGATGAATTTTTTAACTTTATGCGACGATATTTCGTCGTCGGAAACTTTCCTTATTAGTCAAAATGGTTAGCCGAGTAAACTTTAACAGACGAAAATTCGTCGCTTAAAGTGTGCAACTCGTCGGCTAAATTTTGTAACTCGTCGGTTAAAATTTGAATTTCGTCGCCTAAAGTTTACATTTCATCGGCTAAAGTTAATTTTTTTTTAATTTCCTTTTTTTGTTATGATGCGTTGATATAGCTCATATTTATATTAAAAAAATTGTATGAGAGTAAGCATGATTATGCTTACATTCTTTTACTTTTGTTGTTATGATGCGTTGATGTACCTCATATTTATATTACCCAGCTTGAACTATTACCTCTCAATGCAACGTGGTGGTAGTTATAAATACATAACCTTATTAAATCGAGAAGCAATATTGAGTATGAAAAAAATGCACCCTCGACTGCCGTCTTTTTGCACGATCATAGCACGTGTAGGAAGACTAGTATATATAATTTTATATATTTACGTAAGTATTTATCGGCATGCTGGAGACGTTTTTGCATACACAACTTGTAAGAACACGATGTAATGTAGGATCCTCGTAATTAAAAAAGTTTCAAAAATTGATATAGAAATTGATGGAATATTTAACTAAAACGAAGGTCACTTGTATCCAACTGTTGATCAACGATTCTGCACCGAGTTGAGAGGTTCATAATGTGAAATGAGTTTCGTTTATAAAATCTCGAACAGTTCTAATCTAATGTTTATTACAACAAGAAAGGTATATAACAGCAATGAAATTTATGCATGCATATTCTACTCGACAGTTTTATGGATCTACTATAAATAGATTCTTACCGTCTCCCCCAATTAACAAATCAAACACGAAGCAGAAACATTAACGCTCTTGATTTTGGGAGATTCAGCTTTGTCACCATGTCTAGAGCAGCTCAAGCAATATTTTTCCTAGTACTTGTGGCAACGTGCACTGCAATCGGGCGAGCGCAACAACCAATGTCACCATCACTATCTTCACGACCAAACCCTAAACCTTCAAATACCCCACGCCTATTGCTGCTAGGTTTCCCAGGCGGCCTGCTGTGGCCAACAAGTCCAAATGAGGACATACCAATCAGTTTGGTCTAGTGGAAGCATGTTAGGCTGCAAGTAGAACAGAAGTTGTATGAGCACTCCTGGTAATAAGAGGTTCTTGGTTCGAACCCCAGTTTGTGAAAAACAATTCTTGAGGAGGGGTCATACCACTAGTAGAAAAAAAGCACTTAGCCGACGGAATTATAATTTATCCGTCGGCTAAGTAAATCTTAAGTTAGAAATGAAACTAAGTTAGCACGTAGGAGACGGAAAACTATTCCGTCGACTAATAAGTAAATCTTAGCCGACGAAGATTTTAACTTAGTTTATGAAATTTTTATATATAAATATAAATGATTATTTATAACAACTTAGGTGACGAAAAATAATTCTTTCTCTTAAGTTATATCTTAGCCGACGGAAAATTTTACTTAGCCGACGAAATTTTTCGAAAATTTTTAATTTTTTCCCGCTAAAAATTTCAAAAACTTTTCCTCTCTTATCTATATCTAAACCATATTCATATCTCCTTCTTCCACAACCTTCTTCTCCTCTCCCTCTGCTCCGCCCTTGACCCTTCTCCTCTCCCCCTCCCATCCGCCCCCACTCTCTCCAATCTCCACCACCTCTGTCGGGTTCTCCTCCTCCATCGTCTTCGGCCTCTCCTAAGGCAGCGGCTCCAACGTCGTCTGGATCCTCCATCCTCATCCTTCTCCTCCCTCCCTTGCACCTCCTCTCTCTGCCTTCTCGACTCCCCCGGCTCACACTTCAATTCAACGCCGTCGTCTCGACCATTCTGCCTCCTCCATGCCAGACCCTCCTCGTTGAAGCTTCCGAGTGGTACTGGTGGTGGAATTTGGGGGCGGTTGTGGTGATTTCGGCCGGTCGGTGGTGAAAGTAAATTTAGACGGAACAAAAAATGGAAAAGAAAATAAAAAATCAGAAAAAATATAATTATTTTCAAAATTTTAGGTTATGTCGACTAAGATTTTAATCGACTGGATAATTTCCGTTAACTAAGTTAATCGTCTCTTAGTTGACGATCCAAGATTCTTCGACTATGATATATCTTAGTCGACGAAAATTTTTGTTTCCGTCTGCTATTGTCTTACCAAACGCCCCTTAGTCGATGAAAAATTGTTCCTAGATGACGATTTATTTCCGTCAGCTAAGAGTGAAATTCCAGTAGTGTACCATTAATTGCTATATATATATATAGCCCTAGAGTGGTAGTTCACTTAGACACCATTTTTGTAACAAAAAATGTTAGAAAAGATGGTGATTATATTGTTTATAAACTAACAAAATGAAATAAGGAAAATTAATTCTAATTAATAGTCATAGTGAATGGTCCAGTAGTTTTAATAGTCATAGTTTTGGCAGATGACGATGGGTTAGTCACCTCTTCAAAACTCTGCGAATCTAGCTCTTCATCAAGCTTTCCTTTCACCCTTGCAATTCACAGAGCCTCACGGCTCCTTTCTATTCCCAAGACTTTCTTTACCTCTCGAAGGCGTTCAAACTGCCTGTCGATCTTGTCATCAGTTTCAGCACTGTCCTAGGTGGTAGAATTCTACAGCTTCTCAACACTTTGGCTGGTCGTCTTGATTTCCTGTCCATGCTGCATCTGAGTCCGCTCAAACTGTTGTATGTTCGTTTCGACTCGCTCCGTCTTCTCAGCGAGCACTGCTATTTTGACAGCCAAATCAGCTAGTAGGCGCTTTGATTTGTCGTCCATGATAACTTTCTCACAGATGGACTATGTCGACTTTTCTGGTAATAAATCGAAACGTAAGATCATTTCTTCAATTGATAAACCTCTACAATTCGCTGAGTTATGCAGATTAACCTGTGAATGTTGTGGTTTATTGCAAGCTGGGTACAACTTCGAGTATTCGTTAACACCCGTGATTTCTAGCACGTGGGTCCCACTAGACGTGCCAAATGTTCGGCGTGAAAATAGATTTTCTTCGAACAACCAGTCTTGAGGCGTGCCAGTACCTATGGGTCAGGTACAGCCTTGGTCTTGATGCGTGTTCGCCTTCTGTCTTCTTTTCAAACGATTGTCGTACAGGCGCTGGTCAAGCCGACACTTAGGTTCTTCTTAGACCTAGCGGATGAGCAACTAGGATTTTTCTCATCCTCTTGCGAAGCGGATATTCCTACTCAGACCGGTGTGGTTGAGCAGAGCTAAAAATCAGGAGTGTAGTGCGTTCGCGAAAGAGTTCCTTGAAAAACTGTGGATATTTGCTAGAGTTCTCACTCCAACAATGGTTTTTTGCGGGTATTCGCCTACGGATAGGGCTTTATGAAGCGATGGTGGACTGTTCGCTCACTGATGAGGCTTGGTGAGTAGCAGCGGGTAATGCTCACGAATGAGGCTTTGGTGAGGTAGAAGCGGGAACTGCCGACGGGTCAGGCTTTGGTGAGTAGCAGCGGGAAATACCTACGGATAGGTACAAAAAAACTCGAGTAATCTTTCTGATAGAGGTGCTCTAGAGAGGCTTGTTTTGCAGTGTGCAAAAGTTGTATTGAATCGTTGAAATGTGTTGATTGATGATAACTTGACCCCTTTATATAGTGAACACTAGAGTTTGTTCTTTCTTGTGTATCAAGGCATATCAAATCTTCTTGGATCTTCGAATGATTCCTTAAGCAACCACGAATCCTTACCAATCATGACTTTTAGTCGAAAGGAAACACATTAATAAATACGTAGACCGCAAGAATCGATCTAATAGGCTCTCTTCTTAAGTATTCACAGAAAAATAATATTTTAACCTAAACAATTGAAGTGTTGTAAGTTTGACTCATACTATTCTAACATATGGATACAACTGATAATTGACGATGGTGATCGTCAAAGTATATGGGTCTGTATGAAAACTATAGTCATAATTCAATTAAAAAAATGTAGGGAAAATGAAAACTATATAAACAAAAACTCGCTTTATCTATTTACAGAAACCTTCGAATGGCTCTCATGGCGTCCCAGGCTGTCTTCTCCCAAACCCTAATCAGACCCCCAATCCCCACCACCAGATTCCAACCCGTCCGCTCTCCCTCTCCCATCGTCCGCCTCAAACCCACCCCAACCCCCAACCGCCGACCCCTCTACATCTCCGCCGCGGTCCAATCCCCCCACCCACTCTCCGACTCCCCCACCCGCACCCTCACCACTCTCTTCGCCGTCACCCTCGCCGCCTGCAAGGCCGTATCCGCCCCCGTCGTCTCCTTCGCCGTCGCATCCTCCGCCGGCCCCCTCTTCTTCGCCGCCATCAACGACCGCCCCAGCGGCTACCTCAACACGCCGCTCACCGTCGTCGCCGCGGGACTCTCCAAGTGGCTGGACATCTACAGCGGCGTGTTGATGGTTCGGGTGCTCCTCAGCTGGTTCCCCAACATTCCGTGGGACCGTCAGCCCCTCTCGGCGATCAGGGACCTCTGTGATCCCTACCTCAACCTGTTCCGCAACATCATCCCGCCTATTTTCGACACCCTGGATGTCAGCCCCCTCCTTGCTTTCGCTGTGTTGGGCACTCTCGGTTCGATCCTCAACAACAGCAGCAGGGGAATGTATTGATGGAGGAAATTAGTGAGATGGTTTTGATCAAAGTAGGTGTTGTTATAAGGAATAGGTTTGATACAAACCTTTGTTATTGGTATGCATAATGTGATGGCTTCGGATTCGGTATGCATATATAGAATTTAACACTTCCGTGTCATGAGATTTTCATTATGTGTTTCGTATTTGTGCTTTGTGGTTTTCCATTTGTTGTTGGATGTTGAGTCGTGAGGTTTTGAATGTAATGATAGGCAATCTGTTTTGCAGCCCGGCGGTTTAGTTACTTGACATTGGTGTGTGTAGTTTTATGATTTTTGAATTCACAGAAGGGGCTGAGAAAATTTAAAACTTATAGCATTTTAGGTGTGAAAATGTTCGAACTAGTTGAAGAATCTCTAGACATTTCTTGATCAGAAACATATACAAGTAGTTTTAGTTTGAATTTCTTACTGCTGATTTTATTAATTAAGAAAATGGCACTGCCTAAGTGTGATGAACTTGGGATCAAATCGGTGGGGGCAATCTAGGGTTGTCCGCTGAAGGATGCCTGTCGTATGCTGAGCATGCTAGTGACTGTATCTGTGTTTGGGTCATGAAGGAATATGGTGTGTATTGGTTTTTAGAGGGAGATTGGGGTTTCGGAAGTGTATTGGTTTTGGAAACTAGTATTGTTGCCTAGGTACAACTACAACTGAGATTGAGGAATGTTGCAATACTGATGTGAAACGGTGAAGCAAAGAGAGTTTGCTTCAGTTAGATGATTAGACCTCCATTGCTCTTTGTATTACAGTACTGGTTAGTTACTCGTTTACTCTGCTTTCTTGCATCTGAAATTATCTTCCTCCATTGATGTGGACTGCCTACCTCATGAGGGTTTGGTTTATGTGGCTTCCTTAGTAGATGTAGGTAATGCAAAATTGATGATTATGATTTAGAACAGATGTATATGTATAAGTATCTATTTTGGTCATCATAGAATCTATGTGTTGCCATTTCCCTTAAAGTTATTTTAAGAATTGTGTACAATCAAAAATTGAGGTTGGTGTTGCCTTTCTTTCTTGTGCTATAACTATTTTGAAGTTTTGTTATATCTTCGTGTTTTCATGTGACAATAGAATGCATGTGAGGATGAGTAGTGATCAAATACCAGTTCCGTTTTGTGATGATGTGCACAGCTGACTTTGGTGTTGTCAATTCATTAGTGTCTTTAAGATGAGTTCCTCGTTGAAATGTTTGTATAATCAACCACTATCCTAGCTCTTGTAAGATTAGTTCAAGTCTTCAAGTAGCCACAAAACCATGTACACTCTACTTTCTCCCAAGACTGATTGAAGAAACTTAAGTGATATGAGATGCTTTCAAATGTTTTAAACCAAACAGATAGCTGTCCTCTATAGTTAATTGATCAGCCCTCTATAGATTAGATGTTTGATGCGACATCAATGAAGAGAATAATGAATGAATGTCTAGTTTTCTGAGAGTGCAAAATATTTCCCTATATAACATTCGTGGTACACTATTCATAAGCCGAGGGAGCTGCTGCGCCTGTTTTTAAGCCGAGGAGCCTCGGCTCTGTTCTCCGAAGCCATTCACAGAGCCGAAGCAAAAAAAACCCACCATACCTCAGCCAACTGCTGCTTCCTTTCTCTCACTGCTGCACGTCTCCTCTCCCCAACTCTGCTCTCTCCCAGCCTACCTTATCTGCGCTCTCATATAATAAGAGAGAAATCTCCGTCGCCGTACCAATATCTCCGAAAGTGTCCGTCGCCATACCCAAAATCTTAGTCTTCACCATACCCATCTACTACCGTATTCATTCATTCCTCACAGTCTACTCTTCCTCACATTCAAGAAGGCGGCACGTGATAAGTTGGATCATTCTTTCTCCCGATCTCTTTCGCTCTCTCTCCCAGATTTTCCGCGAAATCGATCGAGCTTTCCAGAAAGCTACGAATCGAACTATGCAGCCAAGGTAATCTTGAATCGTTTTCTTCTCCTTCTCGGTGAGTATTCAATTCGTATGATCGTCTTCATCTGTTTATTTAAGATTGAGGTTTTGGTTTTCACCCTTTCGTGTTTCTTCTTCCTGGGTCTTCTATTGCAGTGTTCGGTTTTGGTTCGTTTTCGTTGATTTGGGCTGATTCAGGTTTTGCATGTGCTGTAGTCACCACCTGAATGATGGGTTGCACCCAATACGAGATCTAGGTCAGTATTGGATATCGATTTCCTATTCATTGTTGCTGGGTTCCCGGTCAACGGTTTGAATTTCAGCCAAACATCCAAAATATGTTTGGGTAAATTCAACCTGGTGCTCTTATGTATAGGAATCTGGTTAATTGGGCTATGACTAATCGATTTATCCAATTATACATACATGTTGATTATCATGACACCGTCCAAATCGAAAAATGATTATATGAATAGTTACTTCTATGCACTTCTGCAGTGAAAGAAATTGGAAATTGACATCAACTTAAACGTGTGAAGGGTGGTGTTTGGACCCCAGTCATAGGCTCATAGCAAGCATATGTGGACCGTGTCAATTTCATCCATTGCAGTAGTCATAGGGATTAATCTGATTCTCAAAGTGTTAATCTTTAGTTTCTCTTCATTTTAAATGCAGCAACTGTATGCATCTAATGGAGCAATTTTGGAATAGTTAAACACTGTAGTAATCAAATGACCCAAACGTTTGTCTACAAAAGGCTTAACATTTATTTTTGTTTGCTTTGTATTATTTACTATCTTTTGGTTTGATTGGTTGCTAAGGAATTGGGTTATGTCTGAAGAATGACCATATCCAAGGGTGAGTTTGTTTTTCAATTAATCCATCATAACATTGTCTCTAGGTTGCATACAGTTTTACTTTAAACTGCTACAAACACTATTATCTATTCATAGGAAACTATGATTAGTTATTGATATAAACTATGATTGGTTATTGATATAAACTATGAAAATCCTGATACCAATGTATTGGTTATTGAAATGCTGTCATAGTTTGCAATTTGCCTGTTCAACTTAATCAAGTTGAGATTGTATCAGATAGTATTTTTTAGTTGTCATTGTCTTTTGTCACTGAGTTTCTTACTTCGAGTACTGTCTTTTGCAGGGTTTATGTTTTGCAATGTTGTAGGTAATTTGGGAAACATTCAAATTGAATGTTTGGCTTCTCTGTGGTGTGAAAGTTCTCTATTGCTGTCCGCAATGTTGTTGTAATTGCAGTAATAATAAAATTGAAAATATCTTGCTCTAATTGCAGTGTTTATCTTTATTTTTTCTTTCTCTTTTTTAGTTTCAGTTAATATGTTCTTATCTGTTTGCTTAAGAGTCATGAATACCTTTGTTTTGGATTAGTTGCAGATTAGATTATGTTTAGTTCCACATTCAAGCCAGCTGATTCTCTCTTTGGTTATTTCAGAAGGTATATGTGCTTTTTTCCCTGTTTTAGTTACGATGTTGTGATGTAATTGCATTTTTGGTTTACCTAACATTGCCATTGTTTTATTCTGCTGGAAATAGAGGTGTCTCTTCTGAGTTCAAGGTTTATATTATCTCTTATTGTCAGGCTTGCTAAGCTTCTCTGTTGCTATTAGAAGGTGTGTCTTTTCTTTTACAAATTAGGTTAACCTTTTTACTTTAAACTGCTACAAACACTACTATCTATTCATAGGAAACTATGATTAGTTACTGATATAAACTATGATTGGTTATTGATATAAACTATGAAAATCCTGATACCAATGTATTGGTTATTGAAATGCTGTCATAGTTTGCAATTTGCCTGTTCAACTTAATCAAGTTGAGATTGTATTGGATAGTATTTTTTAGTTGTCATTGTCTTTTGTCACTGAGTTTCTTACTTCGAGTACTGTCTTTTGCAGGGTTTATGTTTTGCAATGTTGTAGGTAATTTGGGAAACATTCGAATTGAATGTTTGGCTTCTCTGTGGTGTGAAAGTTCTCTATTGCTGTCAAATTCATATTTAAAAATCATGTCATTCTCTTTTACAAATTGAATCAAATAGTGCAGTTGTTATATACACAAGGCATAATTCTAGGTTGAAGTAGACATGAAGTGCTTATTTTATATAGGGAGAAATTCATGGTTCCTGTAAATATTTTAGGTTCATTGTTTCCTACTTGATTTACTCTTATTAATTCTATGATTTTGGCTTCTTTGTTTGGATTTTCAAACTACATGACTTCAAAATATACTGTTTTGAATTTACTTTTCAGATCGTATGATGCTGTGTGAATCTATTAAGCTAAATCAATTCTCCTTTTTACAGATTATCTACCTCCCTATGTTAGATACTTCCATTCCTAATTCAAACTGTTAGAGTTAATCTATTTTCTCACTTCTCCTATATATCTCGGGTTTTAAAAAATATGCATGGATAAACAAACCTAACCTCCATTTCCATAGTTGTACTGCTTGCTACTACCAAGACTATCAAGACTCAGCAAAGATCAAAATGAATGTGGAATAGATGAGTTAAGGTACTACCTTCTACTGTTGTTGCTCAAATTTTGTTTTAGACGAACTATGACTTGCACTCCGGGTTACTTAACTACAGTGGACAAAATCAACTGCATTAGTTAAGTTATAAGAAGCAATACTGCATATTAAATTGATTTGAAAATCAACTGGTGATTTTTTATGTCTTCAGTATTTTTCATCCCATTGCAGGATGGTTTGGAGATCAATCACAGCGAACAAGAACATACCGATTACAAAAAACATAACAAGCAACAGATAAAAGATCAACCAAAGCACAAGAATGTTCGTAGATTTCATAGTTCTTTTTTCCTGGGTTGGTAAAAGAAATATATTGTTTTCGATTATTAACTCTTGCTGCATGTTATCCTCGGTTCATTCTTTTATTTAAATTGCATAATTGAGTTCATAGACTATATTAACTTATTGTATCATGAACTATAAACTCTGTTTTGTTTATTTTAGTGGAACTTCTTTAAGAGAACTTGAATTGTGAAAACAAAGTTGAACCTAGAATTTAAATACGAGCCTTTCTACTTTTTCTAATTCATATTTTCCAGATGGTGTCTCAATTTGGAGTATTAATATTAGTGAAAGTCCCAGAGAATCACAGTTAAATAGTTTGAATCGAAGCAGGACTAAAAGGCAGAAGAAATCATTATTGTTCACTTGAAATTTATGATGTATATTATGAGTAGACATTATATTTGTTGCTTCTGTTTTTGTGATCTTTGTGCATCTTTAAATTTTGAAGATAATGATTGGAGATTATATGCATGTATCCTACTGTTGTTTGATACTTGCTGAATACACTTGAAAGTAAGTTCAATTGCAGCTCTGGGCATTGAATCTTCTTCTAATGATTAACCTTTATAATCGGTTAAATCTTTTGATCTTGAAATCTATTTCATTCCTATGATTTCTTTTCAAGTTCGTAGTTTTGCACATATATAGAACCATGGAAATCTGGTAGCTCGAAAAATTGTTTTAATGAATTCAATCAAGTATATGACAACTGTTGGATTACATCCGACTATAGAGAAGAACAACGAATATAGCGATAGAGCACGAAGTTCAGTGCATTGCTGGCTGAAGATGATGCTTGCTTTTATGCCACGAAAATATGTCTGTTTGATGCCATTTTCTGTAGGAATTTCTCAAAATGGAATCAATCTTGATTGCTTATGAGCTCTTTCGTTTATGGTTTTGTGTTCATGCTGTGGTTTCGTTTCTTCTAAAGTTGTCACTTTCTTAATCTGATATTAAAAGAATATATATTAGCATATTTTATTGATTGATACATAATTATTAGGATTCAAGGTCACCTTAAAGGTCTGCAGCTTAACAAAATGAATGTATATAGACTAATCTGTACATCATGGTAAATTGTTAAGCTAACCAAATTGTTTGGTCTAGAATTTGCAGTCCTTCAAACAACCGGCTTGTAAATTTGTGCTAGGCGTGCCAGTACCTTTGGGTCAGGTACAACCTTGAAGTTGGATGCTACTTGCGTCCCTCTTCTGACTTCTTCTCACAGCGACTGTGACAGACGCCGATCTTCTTCCTCTGTGCTAGGTTCTCTTCTTAGACCTACAAGGGAAAAGTCCCTCTAGGATTTTTCTCCAACCTTTGAGGATGGCCGAATCTTACTTAGTATGCAAAGAAACTAAGCAGCGGGTATCAAGATATAAACTGGCGAACGGATTCTCCAGAACTGATTGCGGGAGTAAAACTGCTCAACGGATCGAACAGGGGAGTAGAGAGATTTCAACGGATTGAAACCTGTCAGACTTAACGGATTAAGTCCCTTTTGCAGCTTGACGGATCAGGCTACGGTTGCTGACGGATCAGGCTTGAGTTGCTGACGGATCAGGCTTGGTTGCTCCGGAGAGGCTTGAAGACTTTCGCGTGGCGAAGTTGTTGTCTGTTTGTTGATAGATGTAGTTGTATTTTTCTCTTGCACCTCAACCCTTTATATAGTGAATACTAGGGTAGATGTTTCCTTGCGAATCAAGGTATAGCCTCAAATAATCCTTCTTGTAGTGCAAGACTAATTCTTAAAGCCCAATCATGTAAGCCCAAAACCATTCTAGTGGTAACTTAACCTCCTGCAACCACGTGTCTAATTTCTTATAATACCCTCGCGAACGCTTTTCCAACCGCGAACGTATTCTGTTAACACACGTCCCGCTTCGCGAGCGCGTTTCCCCCTGCGAACAAATTATCTCCTTTCGCGAGCGTACTTTGTTACTGTGCTCCTTGCGAGCGCCTTTGACTTTCCAAACGTCCTCTGACCCTCTTGACCGCAGGCATCGGTCCACTTGCCTTTCTATAAATGGGCTTTTTACTTCTGGATCCAACATTGCCCCCCAGTTCTTGAGATTAAGCCCGTTTGCGAAAATCGAAAAGAGCTATACCTTAGCATTGATTTAACCAAAAGCAAACGTCTTTTCATTGTCAAACTCCTCAGAACACTCAACCATCATTTCCCTCTGCAACTCTTTTCAAACCTTCCTGAGATAATCCGCCGCCGTTCCTACTTCCAAATCAATGGCACCCAAACACACCTTCTCTGCTGTGAAAACCACACCCAGAACCCCTTCTGAGCATGAAGCCCTAAACTTTGTCCAAGCCATGGTTGGCCTCCGACCTGCTCCAAAACCCAAGGGTTCTTGGTTGAGAGTTAAGATTGATCAAACCTGCGACCTAGGTCCCTGGGTTGATGTCTTCCCAAACCCACTTGAACTGCCTTACCGTCAACATGTATCTCGAATTCCCCCTTTAATCTTTCGCAAGGAAGAAGTTTCATTCGTCGACTGGCAGAAGTCAGACGCCCAGACCAGATTTGGGCAGTGGCCGAATACTAATGACGTCGAGATCCAGTGGTACCAACAACGCCGTAGTAAGGACCTTGAACGATGGCAAGCCGTTGGAATCGCCGATCCTATCGACCTCTGCTTCTCCTTGAAGTCTGGTTGTAACAGAGCTCCCCTGGCAGCAGCAATTTGCTTCTGGGACACTTCATCAAACACCTTTCATCTCCCCGCAGGCCCAATGGGTATCACCCTCCTAGATGTGTATACAATTACCGGATTTCCATTCGCCAACGCACCGAGTCCTCTTAACGACCTTGCTCTGGAACATCAAATCCCCTCTGATCAGCCTCGCCCCAACTCATACGCCGCGTGGGTCAATCACTATGGGAGCACTGACGACGATCTGAGTGGCCTAGCATTTCTGGAATTCTGGCTACTCAAATATGTTGAATGTAGCGCCACCAACAAACCCACTTTCGCCTGGGCCAGAACGGCTGAGCTACTTTACAACGGTATTCCTCTCAATCTTTTGGAGTTAGCCACTGGATTACTATATAGGTCACTACACTTTCTATCCTTAGAGCCCTTTAAACACAGATCTGTTAGCAGTCCTCTTTGGATTTTGGACTTGTGGCTTCAAACCTATTTCCCTGCTTTCCGCTCTTCCTCTGTCACCAGCTTCCTAAAAGATAAGGTTTTAGGCCAAACCATCGTATCCGCTCCACATCCTCCAGCCCTTAGCTATTCGCGTTGTTTCCACCATCTGTATAGTATGGAAAGCCTACCTTCAGATTCTATTCTCGTTATCTGCAGACGCACATACCCTTCTCTCGTTAAAGAAGGTTTTATTTTCAGCAACAAACACAACGTCCTGCAGCTCCTTTTCTTTCTACGCCTCCTTTCCAATCGCGACCTCAAACTACCAGGGAGAGCCGGAGTAGAAATCTATGCCCCCAACTTCTTCACGAGGCAATTTGGAATGTGCCAAAAAATTCCATATCCCCCATTGGCTAGTCGCAACCATTTCACTTCGTGGCGAGAAACCTATAACGCTGGGATTGATCCTGATTCCATCCCCTCCAGTTTTAAAGACATCGCTCAGCCTGTCAACACCTATCCCCTCGGCGGAGTACGTCTGAGCTTCGAGGCCACTAATGAGTTTACTAAGTGGTGGACATCAATCAACGAAGGCAAATGGAAACCAAACCACCTATCTGTGTTTAGACAGATCTTCCAGCCATATCAGACACAATTCCGTCATGCCGAAGACCTGGCTGTTTTTGCCATTGACGGCCCTCGCCAAAGCGTTGAATCTTCTTTGGTTCCTGAGGAGCGAACAGAAGTGCTTCCTGCCCCCAGGTATTTAAAACTCTTTAACTATGTTTATCAATTTTCTGATCTGTATCCCTTTTTCCGACCATCTTCCTTCCTTGCAGCGTCCTCAAAGAACCAAGAAGCGCGCGAACAAGAATGCAGATCATCCACTCAAGAGGCTCAAACCAAATCTTCTTACAGAAGGAAATGCTCTCCAACCCCAGGTATGGGTTCATTTAATTTGAAAACTCGTATGCTCATGTAGCCAAGTCAATTAATCATATAATTGCCTTCTAGGTGGATCAGCTTATGCAGTCTAACTCTGAAGACGTACAATCCCTCGAAGAATGCAATCAACATCCTGCTGTTTCTGGTGCCCCCAACCTAACTGTTCTAGCTGAAGTAACCTCTGCCGTGGCCCAAGAGGCGATTCCTCCCAGAGCTAACCTGGACACTGGGACTCCTGCTGAAACAGATCAAGAGGTATTATTTTGATAAACCATTCAATTGGCGATGTTTCAATGATCTTGAGCTCAATTGTGCTTCTGTCGTTTCAGGGACCAACTCCTGTATTTGAAGTTAGCTCTTCCTCCGAGTCAGTTGCTTCTCCGATCCTGGATACTATGATGGGAGAGATCTTTAGTGAAAGCGCCAAGCTCGTTCCACTTCAAACTGTTGCTGCGAATGAGCCTTTTCCCCGCGAGGCAACTTCCTGTTCGCCTCAGAGAAAAATGACTGATACTCGCGCGAATGAAATTCCTCCCGCGAACACAGTCTCTCCGGCGAACGAAACTGCTGTCGCGAATGCCGATCGCGCGACTGATATTGTTCAACCAGTGCTTCAACCGGTAATCCCAACTGAAACTGACCCAAAGGTAACAATTTTTATTTTGCAGCTTCTGTTTGTACTCTCACAAACACTTATTATTTCTTTATTTGCCAGATTCCGGAGAACCTTCCAATGACCTCCCCATCTGATCATGCTACGCCTTCCCTCATCGAGCAAGTTCAATTAATGCTGGATCCTTTTCAAGCAAACCAATCCATCGCTGATGCGACACTATTCCTCCGCAACCTAGAGCATGAAGATCTTCTCCACCCACACACTAGGGTCCAAATTGAAGATGCTGTTCGTCTCCTTCGAGTTCAAGCTGATGAAAGACTCTTGAAGAAATTGCAGCGTCTGTGGGAATTCACAACCAAAGCTGCGACTTTGTCTGAGCGTGCCAGAGCCACGCGATTGGAGGCTCCTCAGTATCATCAACAGAAAGAGAAGTTCCAAGCCGAACGGGTTGCCAAAGCCACCAATCTTGCCAAACTTGTCCATAACGCGACCCAGTTGTTTCCTAACCGACTTGCTGAGCTTAAACGTCAAAAAGCTGAGATTGAGGCCCAGCTAGCAATTGTCGAAGAGGAAACCCAGAACAACTTAAACGTCTTGGAGCAAGAGAAGAACTCCTATCAGACTCTTCAACAAATGATCAACCAGGTGGACGACAGGATCGAAGATTCCCTGATCAACGAAGAAAATATCCAAAACGCCCTTGATACTGCTTTAGCGAACATTAAGCACATTAGTAAATTTATTTAACTGTTTATCTGTTCTGACTTTGTTCGCGCATATTATTCTGAATGCAGAAGATCTTTTCAAATTAATTCCATATCCTTGACCACTCGAAAACTGTTCCCAACTTTAACTGCAACGTCGCACCATTAACTTGCGCATTTACCGTATTCAACTAACACAGCACGCGTGATAAATGCTTGACCAATGAACGAATAGCAAACCATTCAGTTCCCTTTGGTGAAAACCTAGCGTTTCGCCTATAAATATCGATTAATTCCTTTCATCACCTTCAACAACCAAGAACATGTATTCTCCTTTCAGTCTCAAAGCAGTTCCACCAGACCTCTTTCTTCAACCTTTCTGTCCTCTAGGCTTCACAACCAAACCTCAAATCCTGGGTAGGCTTCACAACCTAACCTCAGGAATAAGATCTGATGCGCCCAGCCCTGAAGTCGCATCGAAGTGCATCACTGGAACCAAATTCCACTTGATGAGGGGATTGACTTCTGGTATTGGACCGAAGAAGGCTTCTGTGCCGACAGGATTCCTCTTGCCGAGCCTCTTCCGCGCCAGGTCAGACCAAGTTGCTTCTACTCCCATCACCGTCGACTTGCTTTCAACAAGCTGGCCGCGCAAGGTGGAAGATGAAGCAAAACCTGCAACAGTTTGAAGAGAGACTTTATGAAAGGAGTCGTAATAGCTCTTTCTTTAAGCAGCTTTGTTCTTGTTCAACACTGTATTTGTTACAACCAGTTCTTGTTCAACACTGTATTTGTTATCCATGAATACTATGCAATAAACACACATTGTTTATGTTCTATGTATAAACCACAGGCGTTGGTTCAAACTAAATTAGGGCTTGAAAAACACAATTTGTTCTTCCCAAAAATTGTCAAAAAATTCGAAAAAAGTCGAAAAACCACATTAATTGGTTTGTATATCTATGGTGCCCCCCAGTTTTATCATGTGCATAAAAAGCCGAAAACCTCAAACAGGTTAGGCGTTAAGCAACATGAATGAAACTGACAAGATCCCAATTCTGCAAACAAGATCCTAAGGCTCTAAACTCTGCCCCCCTTGCTGGCAAACAGGCTGTTCTGTCATCTGTGGCGACGAAGGATCGTCAGAAGCCCAAACACTTGGAAAGTACTGTTTCAGATGCCTCCCATTAATAGGGTTATTATGGACTTCTCCATCCAAATCTCGCAAATAATAAGCACCTTTACCCACGATCTGGTCAATCACAAAAGGCCCCTGCCACGTAGGCGACCACTTACCCCTGCCGCGAACGTGTTCGCCAAAGGGAAGTACTGCTTTCCAAACCAAATCGCCAACTCCAAAACTTCTGCCACGTGTCCTGGCGTCATATGCGCGAGCGACTCGTTGTTTTTCAACCATTATATAATCTAAGGCTTCCATACGAGTAGTATCCAACTGTTCATGCTCCTGAAACATGGCCTGAACATAATCCTCTCCTACTAACTGATGTTGTTCGCGAACCCTTAAAGAATTAACACTTATCTCCATGGGTAAAACTGCATCATGCCCAAACATCAAGGCATAGGGTGTGGTTCCTGTAGGCGACCGCTTAGATGTTCGATATGCCCACAGAGTATGATCAAGCTCGTTATGCCAATCTCTAGGATTATCAATCAGCATCTTTCGCAGGATATTGATTATGACTTTGTTACTAGCCTCAGCTTGTCCATTCGCCTGAGCATAATATGGTGTGGAATGCAGAAACTTAATCCCATAGTCAGTAATGAAGTCTTCGGTTTCTTTCGCTAGAAATGCTGCCCCCCTGTCTGCAACTAAACACTCTGGGATACCATACCTGCTAATGATGTTGCTGAAGATGAAGCTGCAAACTGTTCGAGCAGATGCATCTTTTAAGGGTACAGCCTCCACCCATTTTGTGAAATAATCGGTCGCTAATAGGATGAACTTATGCTGCTGAGACGAAGCTGGATGAATAATTCCTATAAAATCCAACGCCCATCCTCTTGCTGGCCAAGGCTTAATAATGGGTTGCATGGGCACATCTGGAACATGCCGCACCGGTCCATGCGCTTGACACTCCTGACAACCTTGAGCAAAGGTGATGCAATCTTTCAAGATTGAAGGCCAAAAGTAACCATAACGACGGATAAGCCACCTCATCTTTGGTCCAGCCTGGTGCGAACCACACACTCCTAAGTGTACCTCTCTCATTACTCGCTTAGCTTCTTTTCCAAAGATACACCTAAGATAAACTCCATCCTCTCCTCTGCGTAAGAGTTCGCCACCTCGTATCACATAGTTAGTGGCAAAGTATCTGACTTGTCTATCAACTGGAGTAGATGGATTATCCAAGTAATCAATGAGTGGTTGACGCCAATCTGTATCGATAGCCTCTATCGTAGCGACGTACCATTCATCCGCGTCTACCCTTCGAGCCATGAAAGAAGGTAACGTCCTTCTTTCCACCTTTAAAATCCGCTCGCAGACTCCATCAGCCAAAGTTATGCCAGTGGCGATTTGGGCTAATTCATTCGCCGCGACGTTGTGTGCTCTTGGGATATAATCCAGAGTGACATCACTGAATTGCTCCAACAACTCTGTAGCCCTTTCCCAAAAAGGAACCAAAGTAAAGGTGGTACATTTGTATAACCCCTTAAGCTGATTGATCACCAACAAGGAGTCACCAAACACACTTACCACTGTTGCCCCCATTGCGAGCAACATTTCCAATCCAATTATGAGTGCTTCATATTCAGCCTGATTGTTGGTGCATTTCCACTCTAGTTGGAAAGAATATGCATGACGAACCCCGAGCGGACTTACTAGAGATATCCCTGCGCCAGATAAACTCTCAGTACTGCTCCCATCAAAGTATAATTCCCAAGGCTGCATCAGAATGGCCACCACATCTAACTCCCTGTATTGTAAATCTTGTTCCACAGGATGATGAAGCAAAAAATCTGAAACCGCTTGTCCGGTTTGTGCCTTCAAAGGTGTATATTGTAGTGAGAACTCCGACAAAGCTAACACCCATTTACCAATTCGACCCCTAAGAATGGGTCTAGTTAACATGTATTTCACCAAGTCCGTCTGTGCCACCACTACCGTTGTGAAAGATAACATGTAATGGCGTAATTTGCAACCGGCGAAATACAACGCAAGGCACAACCGTTCCATGTCACTGTACCTGGTTTCTGCATCTATCAACGTCCTGCTAAGGTAATACACAGCATGCTCAACCACTTTATCATCCTCTTGGTGTTCATCTTGTGCTAAAAGTGCAGCAATGGATGTCTCGCATGCTGAAATGTAGAGCTTCAAAGGGTGACCCGGCCGTGGAGGCATCAGAACTGGCGGTGAAACTAGGTACTGCTTTATTCTGTCGAACGCTTCCTGGTGACTTGTCTCCCAACGAAACTCCGTATCTGCCCTCAATTTTAACAAAGATGTAAAGGGTTGAATCTTTCCTGCTGAATTCGAGATGAACCTACGCAAGAAGTTAATCTTTCCTAGTAACTGCTGCAACTCCTTCTTGTTAGTTGGGGCAGGAGCTTCTATGACTGACTTGACCTTGTCCGCTGGAATCTCGATCCCCCGCTGATGGACCACAAACCCTAGGAAATCGCCTGACTGAACCCCAAAGACGCATTTAGCTGGGTTCATTCTGAGTTTATGTTTTCGCATCCTTATGAAGACTTTTCGTAGATCCTCTATGTGGTCTGCCTTAATCTTGGACTTTACTACCACATCGTCAATATAAACCTCCAATATCTTCCCTAATATGTCATGGAAGATAAGGTTCATCGCCCTTTGATATGTGGCACCAGCATTCTTAAGCCCAAAAGGCATGACTTGGTATTCGAATGCTCCTGTAAATCCCGGACATCTGAAAGCCGTCTTGTGCTTGTCTTCCTCCTCCACAGGAATCTGGTGATATCCTGCGGTTCCATCCATGAACGATAACAACTCATGCCCTGCCACTGCATCTACCAGCATGTCCGCCATGGGCATAGGATACACGTCCTTTGGTGTGGCAGTATTTAGATTCCTGTAATCCACGCACACCCTCATCTTACCATTCTTTTTCCTGACTGGTACTATGTTAGACAACCACTTGGCATACTTTGTAGGTCGAATAATTCCTGACTTAAGCATCTTTTCCACCTCTTCCTTAACTGAAGCCGCTGTGTCGGCATGCATTCGCCTAGGTTCTTGTCTGACTGGCCTGTAACCATCCATGATTGGTAGCTTATGACAAACTAACTCTGGTGCTAAACCAGGCATGTCCTCGTATTTCTCTGCGAAGCAATCCTTGTACTCGTGAAGTAGCTCAATGAGCTTCTGTTTTTGTTCAGGCTCCAAATACACACTTATTCCAACCTCTATTGGTTCCTCTAGGGTCCCCAGGTTGACTTTCTCTACTGGATCCTTGACCTTAGGTGGAGTATCATCCAAGGCTGCCGGAGCTGCCTGGATAATCTCCTCCTCTTCCTCGTAATACTCCAACACATCATCGTTAACGCACTCTACTGCCGCCACCTGTTGGAAAGCCTCTTGCTCCTGCCTAAAAATAGATAATCTCTGATGCAGGGAAGCGTAGGCTTCCAACTCCTCCTTGCTGAGTTGTGGCTTCATTGATTGTTTCGGGGTAAAACCATGGAGATTGGTCTACTGGCGTCTGCTTGAAGTTGCGCCAATCCCCATTGCGTAAGCTCAGTGGAGGTCACCCCATATGGATGTCCTTTCTTTGTGATGCCACTGACTCTTAAAGGCCTCATGTCTTCACTGTAATAACTTGCATCAACAAAGCAAGCTGCTACTGAGAACGGTCTAGGATCGGCCTTGATTATTTCAGATTCATCAGTTTCTGGGTTCCAGATAGCGAGCTCTTGATGGAGCGATGATGGAACACAACCGGCCTGATGAAGCCAATCTCTGCCCAGAATCATAGTATAAGGAGCAGTGCACTCAGCTACGAAGAAAGTTTGATACATCTCTGATGGGCCAACCCTAATTTTTAGTATCACTACACCGAGTGTCTGAGCTATGTTTCCAGCAAAACTTTTCACCTTCATCTTGCTATCTAGAATTTTCTCCTTCGGAACCTGAAGGAAATTCATGGTCTGTACGGTAAGGACACTTACAGCAGCCCCTGTATCCACCAATATCCTACTGACCCTTTTGTCCATCATATCAGCAGATACGTATAATGGACGCAAATGCTGCCTCATGGCGAATGTGGGCTTGGAGAACAAAACGTACTTCCTTCTCAAATCAGGGTCCATGTCCTCTTTATCCTTCTTTACAGCCAACTCCTCTCTGCGAACGGATGACTCCACTCCAGTCTCATCTTCTGACATGTTGAGGAAGACCTCAGACGAAATTGGCTCATCCAATGCATACATAGAAGGTAAGACATACACCATATTGCAATAAGTGTTTGTCTCTGGAACTGGTATCACAGCTTCGGTCGTCACGTACACCTGAGCAGATTCAGATTGGTCTGAAATCATCTCACCATGCTCGTTTTCCACATAAAGCACGCTACACGGCAAACTTTCGTCCATACCCCCGGTTTCATCTTCCTCAGTTTCCTCCATATCATCTTCTATGACTCGAGGTATATCGACTTCTGACTCTTCTTCTACGCGGGCAAATGCTTCAGCCATCTGCTTTACTAAAGAAACCTCTGGAACAGGTCTCTGTTGCTCAACCTCAATCATAGGTCCAACCTTATCTGTTTCTTGGGACCCCGGATCCTGACGCTGAACTACTTTTGGTCTCCATTCGACCTTTGTTTTCGACGTCTTGATATTGTCTCCGCTCTCAGGGACTTCTGATATCCTAACCCTTTTCGCCGGAGACGTCTCAGGTGTCTTACTAAAGGTGGAAATAGATATTTCACCCACCACCTTTTTACCTACCCGTGACCAGACTGGTTCTCGCGTATGTTGACTTTTGTCAATGCTCACCCTTGACCATACAGACTTTCGTTCGCTGCTATTTCCTTCTCGCGAGACTCTCTTCTGTCCGCTATGTTTCGTGGTAGAAGTCTCGGTGGTATCGCGAACGTTTCTGATAGGGCAATAAGGTCTAGCTGACAATAAATCCAGCTTCCGCCTTAACTGTTCCGGAGTCTCCCTGATCTGGTCTGGGCTGACTAGGCCTTTATCCAATGCCTCCAAAAGCCTCTTGGTTTTGCCATATCTTCGCTGCACGTTCCTAGTCTGAGTAGGTGTGGCTTCTACCACCTTTCCTCTCTCTCTGACCATCCAGACGTTGTCTTTGAGGATATTCCGTGAAGCTGGTGGTATATAAGGCTTAGTTATTACGTCCTGCGGGTAGACCACTGGCTTCTTCTGCTCCATTCTTGCCTGGCGTAAACGCAAGTAGAGGTTGGAATCCCTCTGACTAGGGCTTGCTGATCTCCTCATCTGCTTCGGGCTGTGTGGCTGATATGCTTCAGGGGGTGTAGCAACCGCACTCTTCTGCTTGTGTTGTGGCTCTTTAGCAATGCCACATTCAGTTTTGCACCTATCACACAACATGACTGCTGATGTACCTGCCATTGGTTCTTTCCGTTTGACAACTTCTGTTTCTCCAGCTATAGTGCTTAGGTCAAGCGTCAGTTTTCTGCTACCCCGAGCCAAATCAACCACAGCCACATCTGCTACCGCTGAATCACAAAAGGTGATTGACCCCTCATTGACCCATTGTTGTATCTGATCTTTGAGCTGCATGCACTGAGAAGTCTTGTGAGTCCACAAGTTATGAAACTTACAATAGGTCTTACCAGCTATTGCCTCTTCTGGGGGAAAGACTCCCCAAGGGATGGCCACCTCGTTGGCCATGATTAGCTTGTTCAGGATAATATGAGCCCTACTGGCATCATAAGTGTATTCTTTGAACTTCGGCCTTGTTGGCAGTGGCTTTTCCTTCTTCCCTTCGCAGGGCGCTAAATCAATCATATTGATGGTGGGAAAAGGATCGATGTCCACCCAAGCCGCAGTCTTTTCTTCATTCGCTCCGAGCTTTCCCTCGTTGATCCAAGTCTGGATAGTGTCCTTCAAGCGAATGCACTCCGATGTGTTATGGTTCCAAAGATTATGGAACCTGCAGTACTTCTTTCCTTTGAGCTGTTCCTGTGTAGGGGGAGGTCCAAAGTCATTCCTTACTTTCCCTAATGCCGTCAGATCTTCCAAAATTTCCGGTGCCTTGTGTGCATTATATGTATAGGATTCGTACTCCGGCTTAGCGAACGCGGCGAACGAGATCTTTACTGGCTCTTTAGACATTTTCAACACCTGGGACTTGATAGGCTGTCTGCCTGCTAACTCTACTGCTGCGACTTCTTCCTCATAACCCATCATGTATGGGTCTGCACAGGGCATAGCTTGTGGGGCCGAATAGTAGGGATCCATATGGGAATATATTGCCCCCACAGTCTTGTGCCTTGCTGGAGGCATTCTGGGCCTCAGCGTTCCTGGGATGAGAGCTAAGTTGTTCCTGGAATTGTTAGCGTCTTCGTCCAGCTCATTCAGGAAGTACTGGTAACTGCCAACCCTGTTCATTAAGTCAGCCATGCTAGAGAACACTCCATCGTGGTGTTTTGCTCTCTGTCTCTTCTCCAACCCACGAATTGCAATTTTGATCAAGTCAGGCTCCGGGATTGGAGTTTTGCACTTGGCCTGTTGAATCTTGAACCGCTTGAGGAATTCTACAGATGACTCCATAGGTTGCTGATACATCGCTGTCAAAGAAGACAAGTCAACCTCTGGTTCCACAGTTCCAAATGTGGTTCTAAACATGGTCTCCATCACGTTCCAGTCAGGGACCGATCTTGGTATCAACTTGGTATACCATGTCAGTGCTGACCCTGACAATGAGGCACCGAATGTGCGTAACTTGAAAACATTGTCCGTACCATATGGTCCACACTCGCCTGTGAATCTTGCGATGTGGGTGGCTGCGTCTTCAGATCCTTCTCCTGAAAACGAAGTGAATCTTATCTGCCGATAATGTTCCGGCCATGGGCTTTCAGCCACCCATTCTGGATACGGGTGCGTGTATGCAGTGTTCACAGCAACAACGGGAGTTGCCCTTATTGCCTCCTGTATCATATTCTGGACTGCATCCCAGTCCAGCTGAGGTCTCCTTTGATTAGGTGTTGGCGAACGACGTGGTTGCTGCCTTGGAGCCCTCTGTCGTCCTCTAGCCCCTACAGGGTTCTGATTATTGTGCACCGCTAATTGGTCATCACCCACACGAAGTGGACCAAATCCCTCCCGGTGCACGGTTCTTCTATCCACCTGGTGATCGACCTCTTCTAGCAACTCTTCTTCTGGAGGCTGTTGGCGGATAAGCTGCTCAGTTCTCATGGCATTTAAAGCCTCCATGAACATATCCATCCTCTTATTCAGCGCTTGCTGATTTTCATTCATCTTAGTTGCTAGGTCTGCATACCTTAGGTCCTGAATCTCGGCCTTTTTGTCTTGTTGCCGGGCTCGGTCGCGGACCTCCTGGAAACCTTTAGTCAGGTTATCCAATGATGAGCTTAATGCTCCTACGTGTTCAGCAAGGTTCTGTGACTGTCCTTCGTTAGTCATGGCACCAAACTTACTAATAGCTTGTTCTGTAGATAGCTTCCTACAGTAAGCCGAATTATGTGGTCTTGCGACTACGTGTTCTGGTTTGGAACACGAAGGATATTCCTTTTGATATTCGCCGAAGCCTGTAATCTTGACACTGTCCCACTGGGCGTGCCAGATGTTTGGTCTAGAATTTGCAGTCCTTCAAACAACCGGCTTGTAAATTTGTGCTAGGCGTGCCAGTACCTTTGGGTCAGGTACAACCTTGAAGTTGGATGCTACTTGCGTCCCTCTTCTGACTTCTTCTCACAGCGACTGTGACAGACGCCGATCTTCTTCCTCTGTGCTAGGTTCTCTTCTTAGACCTACAAGGGAAAAGTCCCTCTAGGATTTTTCTCCAACCTTTGAGGATGGCCGAATCTTACTTAGTATGCAAAGAAACTAAGCAGCGGGTATCAAGATATAAACTGGCGAACGGATTCTCCAGAACTGATTGCGGGAGTAAAACTGCTCAACGGATCGAACAGGGGAGTAGAGAGATTTCAACGGATTGAAACCTGTCAGACTTAACGGATTAAGTCCCTTTTGCAGCTTGACGGATCAGGCTACGGTTGCTGACGGATCAGGCTTGAGTTGCTGACGGATCAGGCTTGGTTGCTCCGGAGAGGCTTGAAGACTTTCGCGTGGCGAAGTTGTTGTCTGTTTGTTGATAGATGTAGTTGTATTTTTCTCTTGCACCTCAACCCTTTATATAGTGAATACTAGGGTAGATGTTTCCTTGCGAATCAAGGTATAGCCTCAAATAATCTTTCTTGTAGTGCAAGACTAATTCTTAAAGCCCAATCATGTAAGCCCAAAACCATTCTAGTGGTAACTTAACCTCCTGCAACCACGTGTCTAATTTCTTATAATACCCTCGCGAACGCTTTTCCAACCGCGAACGTATTCTGTTAACACACGTCCCGCTTCGCGAGCGCGTTTCCCCCTGCGAACAAATTATCTCCTTTCGCGAGCGTACTTTGTTACTGTGCTCCTTGCGAGCGCCTTTGACTTTCCAAACGTCCTCTGACCCTCTTGACCGCAGGCATCGGTCCACTTGCCTTTCTATAAATGGGCTTTTTATTTCTGGATCCAACACAAATATCTACATATATACTGAGAATTAGAACCAAACGTATAAATCTATGCTCCTTTGATAGACCATAAATCTTATTTACCCCTGACATAGCTATTTCATAAATTGTTATTTTACTTGAATATCTTTTCTTTTAATATAAATATTCATGATATTGTCACTTTTCACAACTTTAACATTTTATAGTTGAAGTTTTCCACAACTATATGAAATAGGTCTGTGAATCTATGAATTAAAATAGTTGTGAATTCTTCTTACTCATTGTATAGTTAATGCATAATATTGGAAGTTTTATTCGGGTATGCTAGAACTTTTGTCTCATTTTTGTAGCAATCATTCTCATTTTTGTCTTTTTCAATCTATATCTTTGACAACAGAAATTCCTTATGTAAACCAGATTATTTTATGAATATTCCTTTTTCCTTTCTATATTTACATATTGTTATTGCCTTCATTTATGATAGAGATGGGTCGGAAACTTTTAAGAGAACTATTTCTTCAAAATTTGAAAAATGAAGAAAGTATTGGTCACAGCATCTCAAATGATAATCCAAATATAATAGGTATTCATACATTCTTATTTTATATTTATCATCTCTTTATGGTGTGATGAGATGAATACACGTGGAGTCTGCAATGCATATTCCTTTTTTATTTTCTGTGCCTGTTTATGACTGATTTGTTATAAGATCTGCATTTCAGGTTCAGCTTCTTTCTTTTCTTGGATGTTTTTATATGATACATGTGCTGACTTGATTACTTTGGTAATAGTTGATTACTTTTTGGCTTTGAACAAAAAGTAAATAAAAAGATTGGAAAGAAACTGATAACTTGCTGATTGTTTTAGTCTTAGAGGTTTATGAGTGTGTAATGTGTTTTAGCTGTTAAGTATTTTTATTCTGGGTTTGCATTTGGTTTTTGTTTTTTGATTCATATTTGAACTCTTTTCTGCAAACCGTTGAAATGTTACTATATTCATATTTCTTTCTTAAATTGACCGTCTTTTTTCATATTTTGTGCTTTGGTCGAATCTTTAATTTCACAACTCCATTGCATCCAAAACAGGAAACCATCCTTTCATGATTGGTACTGTGAATCTCTGATCACATATAATTTTCCTTTGAATTTGCTTCAGCTGACTTTTTTTCCTTAGTTGCTAAAATTATTTATATGTTTTGGGTTTTGCAACCAGATGACAGTTCCAGCACACCTTTTTTTATGGAACTACCAACACACCTTCACTACATAATCTGCTATTCCACTACCAATGGCTTCTGCTGAGTTCATTTCATAGGTGTTCCTCATATTTTGTATCCTTTTTCATTTGTTCCATATATTTGGATTTTTTTAGTTACTTTATGAATTAATGAGATTATGAATTTAGCAATGTATTGAGATTGTGACTTCACTTTTTCGTTTATGTAGGAAACTAACATATGTGGCAGAAAGCTCTTAAATAATGTATAAAAACTGTTGCATATGTTCAGCTTTGATGGATAGATTCTTTACTTTCTTTTGAAGTGCTTATTGTTCGATAATTTTGTTTTTGAGTTTACATTTCCTGTATAAAATCACCATTTGTTTCTGTATTTTGGATGACCATTTGCTCGGTTCTTTTCTAAGAATTTAGTTTTTAATATTTATGAAAAGAGTAATTGGTGTTTTGTGTTTGCCACTGCACATTTTTACTGTACTATACCATAATTTTGATGCAGGTTGCCTCAACGTCAATGCCTCATGTATCACAGGTAAAAACAATGATTTTTTAAAAAGTGGAGCAGCGACAACACAATTCAATCATCAGGTACAATGAATAAGCTTATTTTGCAACTTGCTAAAGAAAAGTCCTTCATTCTTTTACACTGATTAGCGTCAAATTGATCCATTTCACACCGAAATGCCTAAACCCCAGATTGTCAAGAAAAGATATTTCTACATGTCAAGATAACTTTAGTGCATTCTATGCTCTTATGTGTTCTCTATGTTCTTCGGCACCTTATGAATATGTTTGAAAAAGTATGCAATGTTCGCTTAAGGATTATGAGACAGCATTGATATTTGGTTTTCTTATTTGCCTTCCATGTTAGAACCTTGGGTGTTTAGCTTATGTTTAATTCTGTTCCAATTAGAAGATAATGTTTTTGGTCATTCACATCCTTATCACTATGCCGAAATTATTTTATCAGCTGTTATTATATGTCTCGATAGGCCCAACCCGCGCTGGCGCGGGCATGTTACCTAGTTTACATAACATCTATGGTTATTGCTTTGATATTGGAATGTGCAATTAGCCATCGATGTACTCATCAAAACATGTTTGTTTAGCACTTTGGTCCCAATATTTATTGTCACAATTGTGTGGGTGTTGCAATTTTTCTGCTGAGAGGTCATGTCAAACTCTCAGCTTTGGCGGTTAGGCTGGTCTTTGCATATTGTCTTTCCTATATGAACAGTTTCAGACCATCTAGTAGCATTTGAGATGCTGAAACTTAATTGTTTGGTAAGGTGTTAATCAGGGGCATCTTGTTCAATCTTCTGTGACCTTTTTCTCGTCCCATTGTTTTGCATCCGTAGTTGTCACAGGGAAAATGCTTCAATCCACTGATGAGGTACTGTCCAGAAAAACCTAGTGTGGAAGTTTGGTGCGTCACTGAAATGGAGCCCAAGTGCCTAGCTTTATGAGTCAAAAGAAGAAAAGAGATATTGGGTGTGGCTGTGCCTCCATGACTGCTTTTCTGATTGTTCTGCCCAGATTTGTGACTCCATTTTTCTTGGGGTGGGCGTGGATCGATTGTAAACATCTAGGTTTCTTAATCCAGGGGATTGGGTTCTTTTCCTCATCTTTAAACCGTTTAGGATAAAAGTTTGCAAGACTGAGCCTCTTCAAATCCTTTATCTGTCTAGTGAACGTTAGAACCCTTTGGATCGCTACGAGTACATGGGAATCAACTTTCTGAAAGTAGAATGGTGGTTGCATATTATGCAACTGATAGAGATATGATACCTCTTGCTTTTGGCCGACGATGAATTGGACCAGTGTAAATTAACCGTCTTACATATCAGTAAGGTGATAAAGGGAGCCGTCGTTAGATAGAAAGGTGATGTCAGTCAAGAAGTATTGTAATTTTTTGGCCTTTGAAAGGAGGCAATTTAATTCGAAAAAAAAATAAAATGAAAACAAAAGATCGATGAATTTGAAGACGTGAAGTTGCACAAGAAAGTTTCCTCACTTCCTGTCAAGAAAAAAATGGAAGGTTTTTAAAATATGGTGAAATGCCACTGTCAATGTGTCATGCTAATCATGATTGGTAAGGGTTCGAAACCAAATTCCAATTCTATGAGTAGTACAAGAATTGACTAATAAGCGAACCCTAGTTACAAGGTTTCAATCCCTTGCACCGCTCGTAATTAATTTTTTACTATATGGACGTGGATTTCTATCATGTTAGAGACGAATTTATAGATAAAACTTGCGGTCAAATACTTTTTTAAAAAATAATCAGTCACGACTTTCATAAATTTAGATAAGTGTAGGTCTGTAGCAGTCATTACATATTTTATTTTATCATCTACAGATAAATAAGTAGTTGTGAGACATACCTTACTTAGTACAGATGATATACTACTCTTTAATGATATATAACTAAAATCCTAAACGATGCACCCACATGAAATAGAACAATTGGAGCAAAACTAGAAACAAACAAGACTAAAAAATAGTAAATGGATTAGGGCCAAGAAACCCAAACCCAAAAAGATGGTTATCTCAAGTCCAAAAGCTTTTTTGTTGGAAGGAGGTTCTCTGGCACTCGACCCTTTCATAGCAGAGAAACCTAGGCTTTTTCGGTTGCGGCGGCTCTCCTCATGGGGGTAGTTCTGACCGTGATTGGAAGACAGAATGGGTAGGCTTTCGTGCAGTCAAAGCGGCGCAGGGACATACTCTGTTGTTACTTTGTTGGGGTCGACGATCTCTCGATCGAAGGCTTACGTAGTTGGCAGCACCGTCTTTCTTTGGTAGGACAATTGATCGTGCAAGACGAGGCATGGATCAGGAGAGTTCGGATCAGTGACGAAGCTAGTGTTGAAGTTCGGGATTTGTAATCGAGTTTGTGGGGCCGCAAGACATCTCTTATCACGGCTTTGTCTTTGTTGTTGATTGTTTTGGTTTTGATTTCCTCCGTTCAGATCAATCTAGTGCAACTGCGTTAAGGATTGAATCTGGAGCACTTGTCGCTTTAGTGAAGGTCGATCTCGTGTAGGCGGGAGAGTTCTGATCTTGAGTCTACAGAGACGGGGCTTAAAGCGACGGAGACATGTAACAAAGATCATATGGTCTTGGGCGGAGGAGCCACCGGACTGAACCGGTGGTAGAATGTTTCTCCGACAAACTCATCACCGACATGACTGGATGGGAGATAGGAAGAACAAGTTGGGCTGCAGTACTGCAACCTGGTGGGTTGAGTCTTCGGCTTATCTATTTTCAATTTGATCTAGGCATGTTTTGGATTTTGACAGAGTGATAGATCTCTATGTAGCTACATTGAAGAATCTCATTGAGTTGGGTTACTTAGGTTTGGTTATGTAGGTTATTGCTTTATAGATCATAATAAAGTTGTCTCAAAATTGGTCTTAGGTTTTGTTTTTTCTTTTCTTTTATGAGCTTTATATAAAATGAGGTGGTGCTAGCATACCACATCCTCTAACTTACTATCATGTGTAATGAAAGGTATGTATCCGTGTTGTCTCAGGCATTTGAATTTGAAAATGAGATTATTATTATTAAAAAAAGATAGTTATCTTGTTTTGTCTTTTTAACTAACAAGAACAACCAAATTTTATTAGAGGCAAAATATTTAAACTAGGTTATCTCAAGTAAGGACTAAAATCTCCACGATAACCTCCATATTTCTTCAAAATTTCTGTTTTTTTTATAAGAATCGATATTGATATTCATATCATTCCAAAATTTTATATTTAGTTTATTTTAGTCGAATATATAAATTTTATATAAAATTTAATAAAATTTTAATCAATATTCAGCATATTCTCGATATATTCATCAAATATTTTTTATTTTCCAACTGTCTCATATTTTTAAAATTATCGATATTTTAATCGTCGATCTCAAATAACGTTCCTGGCAATGTCCTTTGAGAAAAATGAGGGTGTCCTGACAATATGATGGTCAAAACAGCACACATATCAAGTTTCTTCTCGACCCTCAAACACACATAATCCCATTTTTTAGAAAACCAAATATTCATCTGTTAACGACAAAACAAACTGTTGAAGAGATTTATCACCAACACCAATCAAATATAACAATTTGTTCACTTCCACCACATTTCTTTTTATTTCAACTTCCAAATTTGCTTTGTGTTACTGAACTCATCCGATTGATACAAAAGAAAAGAAAATGCCAATCCAAATGAGAATCGAGTGCAATTATAGAAGTTACCGACATATTTGATACGTCTAAAACAAGAGTGACCAACTAAATATAAATTGATGATGACGCTATTAAGATGACCAACAAATTTCCAATCGGGCAATTTTACAACAAAAAGAATACTAATGAAGCGATACTTTAAATATCAGTGCCCTCCATTTCTCATATCACATTATCAGCGGTATTAGTATTTCTTCCTTTTAAAATAGTGGGTATGATTTGAGCTTACGCAATATACACTATAAATGATTCATGATTATCAAGATTAATTAAATCAAATCAAATGACAACTGTACATCTCAAACTTTGATGACCCTTCAAATGCATCGTCCAAAGATGTTAGTTGGCCATTGTCACTAGCATCTCTCTTTTCTTCCCTAAATTTTTTTTCAATTTCTTCACACAAATATATACACAAACCCCAAAGAAAATTGGAGGAGAAAGATAGAGGAATAAAGAGAGAAGCTGATGAGAAGGTGAGTTTTTAAGGTAATTATTGAAAAAGAATATATGTTTTGTTAATCGAAAGACATGTTTACTCAGTTTGGTGGTTCTTTTGCCGGATGAGACAACAACCAGTTGTTGCGGCTCTTTGAAGAGTGAGATAGAGAGAGAGACTTTCTTTTGTTTTAGAGAGAGAAACACAGATTGTGACTGCTGCTGCTGGCTGTGGAGATGGGATCTCACTCTCACCAGCAGAATCATTACTGCTAATATTACCACTTCAACCACTGCCTTTGATCCATTTTCAGCAACCTAAATCTTCTTCCTTTCTTCTTCTTCTTCTTCTTCTTCTTCTTCTTCAGGTATCTCTTTAACCCCCCCAATTCTTCTCCCTTTTTTAATCCCCATTTTGCCCCTCCCTGCATTGCCCCCCACCAATCTGGGGACTGAGCCCATATCAAAGTTTTGCTTTTTTCTCTAGATCTTCCACATTGCCTTGCTTGTACTTCAAAATGGTGATCTGGGTATGCTTTGTTTCTCTGATTTTGGATGTAAAGATTGTTTTTTGTTGGTTTTTTTAATGTACCTTGCTTAGTGTGGAAGGGTTTGTGGGTTTTATTGATTAAGGGTCATAGATTTGGTTCTTGTTTACACTCTGTTTGGTGGATCAGAGTAATGTGTGAAGGAAAGAGTGATTTTTGAATATGGGTTTTGGCAGTTCTTTGTGGAAAAGAGGACAAATGGAGGGTATTTGATTTTTGAGAGCTTTTAATACTCTGGCGTGTATGAGTTTTTCTGAGATCCATAAGGAGACAGAAATCCTGCAGTCACTTCTTGTTGCTTCAGATCTTCCTTTGATGAAAGTTTGTTTTTGGAGATAGATTTTGGGTTGAATCTTGGTAACTAGTAGAGTTGATTTTGATTTGCTCGGAAGTCTTTTGTTAGTTTAGGTAATTTTTTTCCAGTTTGATAGGTAGTACCAACAGAATATCGAAATCTACACTACATTTTAGTAGAGATACTTTTGTTTGTCATAAGAAAAGAAGTTATTTATAAGTGATCTCTGAAGTCCATGCCTAATATCCAGTATATGTGCACAAACTGCTGATACTTTGGTTAAGCTTGAAATCTGAGATTGTATCAAGAGTTTGCTACTTGATCTTTGCTATATGCTGGTGTGTGGCTGATTTGTTCATTGTTCAAATTATCATCTCACAATTGATAGTTAGCACAATTGTTCATGCTTGTGAGAATTATAATCAAGAATAATTCTTGACTATCCTCCTGTTTCTCTCTCTCAGTAACTTTGAATATCACATCTCTTAGATATCCATCATCTCGTATATCTGTTCTACGGCTGTGAGAGAAGCTTGATGGGTTCCAGATTCCCATCTCATCAGCTCAGCAATGGTCTCTACGTATCAGGCAGGCCTGAGCAGCCAAAAGAAAGACCACCGACAATGGGCTCAACTGCTATGCCCTATACTGGTGGTGACATCAAGAAGTCAGGAGAGCTGGGTAAAATGTTTGATATCCCTTCAATGGATGGCTCCAAATCTAGGAAATCTGGACAATTGACCGGTGCTCCTTCAAGGACCGGATCATTTGGAGGTGCTGCTTCACATTCAGGTCCTATTTCTAATGCCGCTGCTCGTTCTATCTATACCACATCGGGTCCTATAAATTCTGGTGGCATTCCTGGTTCAGCTTCAATGAAGAAGACTAATTCTGGACCACTCAATAAGCATGGAGAACCGTTGAAGAAGTCCTCTGGGCCACAATCTGGTGGAGTGACGCGCCAAAATTCAGGCCAAATACCAGTACTTCCCACAACAGGTCTAATCACATCTGGTCCAATTTCTTCAGGACCACTAAATTCGTCGGGGGCACCTAGAAAGGTATCTGGACCTTTAGAGTCTATGGGATCAATGAAATTACAAGGTTCTACAATTGTTCACAATCAAGCAGTGACTACTCTTGGCCAAGATGATTATTCTTTCAGAAAGAACTTTCCAAAGACCATTCTATGGTCTGTGATACTGATATTTGTGATGGGATTCATTGCTGGTGGTTTTATTCTCGGAGCAGTCCACAATCCCATACTCCTAGCTGTTGTGGTGATTCTTTTTGCTGGTGTTGCAGCTTTATTCACTTGGAATACTTGTTGGGGAAGAAAGGCTACTACAAATTTCATTGCTCGCTATCCTGATGCTGAGCTGAGAACTGCTAAAAATGGGCAATATGTGAAGGTCTCCGGGGTATGTAACATAAATGCTGACAAGTATTTGGTATTATATCTCTACTGTTTGTTTATCTGCTGACTGATATTAGGTACTGTAGAAATTTACTTTTGTTGGACTTTCTTTTTTGCTGTTTTAGTTCTCAAATATCAATTCGAAGCTCATCTTTACTGCGAGTGTCTTTTCAACTTTATTAACACAACTTTTAAAAGTTTTACTCAGTGTTACATTTGATTCACATTACTGTATCACATGTTACGTTATATTCACATTACTTAGTTACTAGTTTTTCCAAAAAATTGAACAAACATATGCCATCTTTTACTTACATTTATGATGGTGTGAGCAGAGGATAATCACTGTTTGTCCCAAAAGATGATAAATTGATATAAAAAAACATTTTCTGTGACTAGATACTTAGCCTTATCTTCTTCTCCATACGAGGTAATCATTGCTGCATCTGTACTTTTATGCAAGAGCATCTGTTTTATATGCAAGTGTTTCTTATTAATGTAGTTTGAATGAGAAGATAAGCATATGTCAGTCAGAAAAGATAGTCTATGAGAAATACCTTACAAAAAAAATCGTTTTGAATGTGCAATTATATAAGTTGACCGGTACATGTTTTTCAGTTGTTCATCATCCAGCTGTCATTTACCATTTCTTCTTCACGGATATGCTTTCTGGCAATCGTGTATATTCTCCTCTAGATTTTGATGTTACATTGGTAATTCTTGAAGGTGGTTACCTGTGGTAATGTGCCTCTTGAATCATCGTTTCGGAGAGTTCCTAGATGTGTTTATACATCTACGAGGTTGTATGAGTACCGAGGATGGGATTCAAAACCAGCAAATCCTACACATCGGCGATTTACATGGGGACTTAGATCATCAGAGGTGAGTTACTGATAACTGAAAAGTTCTTTTTTGAAGTTATGGAATGATGGCATAAAGTGTATTGGTTGACACACGTTCTGCTGATGTGTGATGCTCTACTTAATTGCTTAAGATTTTAAATGCTGAACTTGACTCATTGGTGCATGTTGCATGCAGAGGCATGTAGTGGACTTCTACATCTCTGATTTCCAGTCTGGTTTGAGAGCATTGGTTAAGACTGGCTATGGAACCAAAGTTACTCCTTATGTGGATGAGTCCGTAATTATTGATGTGAACCCATCAAACAAGGACATGTCCCCTGATTTTGTAAGGTGGTTGGCAGAGAGGAATCTTTCAAGTGACGAGCGCACAATGCGATTGAAAGAAGGGTATAACCATAACTTGTTTAGTTTGTTTTTTAATTTCGAAATTCGTACTGAAAAATTGTTAACAAGTCATTCTATTATAACTGCAAGTGATGTTCTGTTGCAGGTACATCAAGGAAGGTAGCACGGTTAGTGTAATGGGAGTTGTCCAGAGAAATGACAACGTGCTTATGATCGTCCCTCCACCTGAGCCCTTAACAACTGGATGCCAATGGAGCAGTTGTATCTTTCCAGCTAGCCTTGAGGGTGTTGTTTTGAGATGTGAAGACTCATCAAAAAATGATGCCATACCTGTTTAGTTGCTTGTGCTTGAGAAGCAATTTCAGGTATTGGCCTTTTGAGAAATATTTTGTTCCCAATATCAAAATTAGTGATGGGTGGTGGTAGTGGTGGTGTTCTAGTGAGATACAGTGATGAGCTTGATGGTTTAAGATGACGTGATTTTTTCATCCTTGTGTATAGCTTTTAGAATTTTTCTTTCCATCATTTTTCCTAGGGTTTGAAAGTTTCTGTAATGCTGTGGTTTGTTCATGTAGTGGCGAATTTTACAAGTTTGAGAAGACTGCTTGTTATAAAGGAAATTGTTATATAATTCATCAGAATATCTTGTCTTGGGAACTTTATAGTTTGCCTTGCCCGTTTCTAAACATCTGTCTCGCTTGCATGTTACAATCATCCTTTTTGATACAAAATACTTTTCCGAAGGGCAGGGAAGCAAAAGCAGATGATATATGCATGCCCTATATATGTTGTTTTGTCTCTTAAATTGATACTTACCTAAGAATGTGGATTCTGCTTTCATCACCTATACGGCTAAACAAAGAGCTTTGATACCTTTTATAACTCGTGTAATCTCTCATGACCTGCATGGGAGCAACCAGCCAGTTCATCATTCTCGCCTCCCCCTTTTCACCTGTTCCCAGTTCATTGTATTGAACATCAGAGAGATTGTTTTCATCAAAAGTTACCATTAAATGCCTGACATATTAACTTGAGGTGAGTGCGGGTTTGAGTTCAGGCGAAGCGTATATGTAGGGATGACAATAAATCATATTGTAAATGTTTAGAATATGTTAAAATATTAGAAATGAATGTTTAGATTATCTAGATAATTATCATATTATTTAATATTTATTAATAATATTATATTTATACAAAGATTATTTAATTATTTTTAAACGGATTCGGGTTCTTAACGGATCAGATCAACCAAGATCTGGATCCGATCCGTTTGGTAAACTGGTTAATGGATCCGGGTCCTTAACGGATCAACGGGTCAAATTTTCGACCCAAACCCGTTTAAAAACCACGGATCCGGAACGGGTCTAGATAAGATCTGGTCCATTTACAGGTCTACCCACAGGTATTTGATCCTACGGGAGAGATATAAGGGTATAAACGGGTAACGAGTATGAGGATTCTCAATATTCGGATTCTTAAATAGGGTACGGAGGTATGGTATTTTGATATTCGTCTTTATCCCCACCCATTTAGATTGGATAAATTTTATATATAATATATTATTATATATTTTTCTAATATATATAATTTATAAATAGATATTTATGTAAAAATTCTTTTGTAATATTTTTCTTTCTTTCTAATCTCTTAATGAAAATTTACAGAAAACTTCATTTTTAAGGGACACTTATATTTGTTTTTTATCTTAATTTTATCTTTTGTATTTTAGAAAATAATAATAATAATTAAATAACGGAGATACAGATATGAAAAATCCCTATTATCTAATTACTGGACAAATACGAAAATAAAAACGTTAAAGAATATGAGTATCATACCCTACTCTACCCATTCCTACGTATATGTGACCCTCGACGAAGGTAGGTTTTTTTTGGAAGAAATGAGGCTTGAGAATGAGTGCAAACTCTGAAATGAGAAATCCATGGATTTGTTATCATTTATATAAATTTGTATATTTGCTCTGTCGGTATAGCTGCTTCTTTTGTTTCTCAGAGCAAGTGGCTTAATGCCCAGTTCCAACACTCCCAACTCGATTCATACATTGATTTGATTCATAGATACACATAGTGAGTATGGTTAGAGCACCTGGGAAGCACACATCGGCTCGTCTGGTGTTGATTTGCGTTGGCCTTCTGGGTGTTGCTCTCATTGCTAATTTCCTCCGGGCTTCTTCTTCTTCTCGTTTTGGCGCCAATTGGGCTCCCCCTGTTTCGATCCTCACCCCCATAACCAAACCCAACAAGGTTTGCTTCCCTCTTTTGTTGTTTCAAGTTTCACTTTTTTTCAAGCTCATTGTTGATGGTGGCTTCAGTTTTCATCTGGGTAGTGTTTAGTTTAGGAACAAGTGTTGGAAAGTAGATTTCTTTATCGATATGTGAGTTTCCATTTTTGGATGATTTGCTGCAGCTCTTTGGTTAGTGATTGGTTTATGTGTGTTTGCAATGGGATAAATGCAGTGACGTATAGTCACATTGTTGCTGAACTTATATGCCTTATGATGTGACTTTGTATCTGAATGTTTGGTTTTTGAGGAAATGATTGGAAATGTGGAGAAGAAAATATGTTTGCATTGTGTTGGATTGGTTACTTTGTGTAAGGTCAAATGTGGGTTATTGTGATCGTCTTGTGATTGCTAGAGAGTTTTTGTTTTGTCTTTTTTGGTTGCTGAGAAGCTGCTGCAGTAGAAAAGAATGTCAAAGTTTGGATCTTTGTAGTTTGGGCGTCCGAAACTCTGAACTTGTATGAATGCTGTTATTTATCTTGAGCTTTGGGAATGATCTAGTCATTCTGATGAAGTTTATATATAGAAATGCTAAGTGGAGATACAATGCATTTGCTCAATCCACTTATTGGTTTCTTCATTGTGGATATGAGTAAATTCTGAAACTTTGCTAAACATTAATGGCCCTGGTTTGGAGCTTAATGTGCATAATCGGTTAAGTACAACCACTTTCAGGAGCTGATACACATTGCTTTTGCTAACGTTGTAGAATATTTTCTTGTTCTGCTTTGGTAATTATTAAAGAGTCTTCATGTATCTATAGGGAGTTGACAGCCAAAAGAATAATACTGCTATTGGGAGGGTTTTATCTGCAACTTTTGCTGACTTGCCTGCACCAGAACTAGAATGGCAAAAGATGGCTGCTGCACCTGTTCCTCGTTTGGATGGGGCTGCTATACAGATTAAGAATCTTCTATATGTGTTTGCTGGATACGGTACAATTGATTATGTGAGACCTTATCTTGCTCAATGACATGTCTTTTCTTAATTTTCTATCCTTTACGATTCTTAATTTGTTAGGCTATGATCTTCTAATGATCCATATGGTTTCTAAAAACTATTTTGTGTATAAAATCTTTCAAAACTGAGCAGATTGCTTCACTTAACTCTGTTGTACTGACATCTTAATTGCTCTAGCATATTCTTATCTGGTTTTGGCTAAATGATGGATGGGACCCTATCTCTACAATTTGTTTTTTTTGTTCATTGGACCACTGAAATGGTTTAATGTACTCACGTAACCAAATCTGTTTTTGATGTTTCTTGTGAAACTGACTCTCAAAATAAATGAATGACATTAATTGGCTTTAATTTGAGTTGACTTAACTTTTTAAGAAGTGAAGATTGATTATTGTGATGCTCAGTAACTCGATTCAAATATTGACATGGTATATTGGTGGCTGAGTGTCTAGAGTTAATAAGATATTGCAAATAAACTAATGCAATAATGTAGAAAAGCTTCCCTCTCCCTTGTAACTTGCATGTTAATAGGCTGTAACATTTTCACTGTGTTGTTCACTTTAGGTACATTCACATGTGGACGTCTACAATTTCAGTGATAATACATGGGGAGAAAGATTTGATATGCCAAAGGAAATGGCACATTCCCATCTAGGAATGGTAACTGATGGAAGGTACATATATATTGTGAATGGACAGTATGGGCCACAGTGCAGAGGGCCCACATCCCATACGTTCATCCTCGATACTGAGACCAAGAAGTGGCAGAATATGCTCCCTTTACCAGTTCCAAGGTTTGTGTCTTAATAAGATTTCATGAAAAACATTGTATGTTGCACTGTTAATCATTTGGGAAAAGCTGTTGCATCCCAAAGAAAAGACAACATTATATTCCAGTTTAATCTGTTTTCCTGCCTCCGAGTTTATCATCATCTTTTATGTAGATTTTACTTGAGAGCCGAAATTTGCACTCCCATTTTACACTATTTTTGCCCTTTGAGAGTGCCATGTATACGGTGCCATTGTCATTATGCTCCTCTTTAGGATATCTGATCATACTGAACATTTGTGACCCAAATAACATTGCAGCCCACACTTTGATTGAATGGTTCTAACTTGGTAATTTTCAGGTATGCACCGGCAACTCAACTTTGGAGAGGTAGACTCCATGTAATGGGTGGTAGCCAGGAAAATCGACATACACCTTCATTGGATCATTGGAGTCTTGCTGTAAAAGATGGAAAAGCATTAGAAAAGGAATGGAGGACTGAAGTGCCTATTCCCAAGGGAGGCCCTCATAGGTCTGTTCACCATCTAATATCTGCTGCATTTATTTTCTGAGCATTTGATGATGCCATTTGGCTTGAAAAGGTGGTCGAATCAAAAGTTTTTTCTTTTTGAGGAGAAAAACAAAACATCAACAAGAATCCAGTATTCAACACAACCCATTGTGAGAAAAATAGCATACCTCTAAGTCCAACACCATAATAGCAGCCTGGTCAACAATTAACACAGACAAAGTAGGAAACAGCAGTGGCTGGGAGTTGTCTGATCCAGTAGAACATTAGGAACGTAACTCACTTTATCATATTTGTTGACGTTTTTCAGCAGTATTCATTATAGAGTTCTATTTTCTGGTGTGATTACTGTCATCAATTGTTTTGTCCATTTTACATGTCTGTTACCAATCAATTCCCGGTTTTGTCATATACTGGTGTTTAGTTCAATAACATAAAGACATTCAACTATACAAGTAACAAGCCCTTCTCAGAAAGTAGATAGTCCAGAACTCCGGATTATGGTCTAATGTTAAAATTCTGATTATTGAATTACTTGTTTTCCAACAAACCTGAAGAGTATAATTGAGTTACGTACAAAGATTTGTCAGTCTACTTGTAGCATTTAGCTTTGAGTTTCAGAGAGCTGCTTAGAAATTACAGAGGAGACAATTAGGCGTGTGCAATTTTGGGGTTTTCCCTAGCAAGTCCAAATTGACTCCTCTCGCCGATAATAACAGAAGTGAAACATTACAATATTGGACAGAATTACTTCTTTAAATGTTTTTGCGCCTTAGGTGGTCCCGTTCTTGTTAAGATTGTAATTCTCTATGATTTATACCCTCAACCCTAAGCACTGCTTTGTGTCATATGCCAAAGGGCATGAATTATTATGCCAACTTTTATATGCTCAATAAAGTAAAGTGTCTTGTATGGTAAATGCCACCAACTAATCTCACAAAAATTCTAATCTGAGCTTGGTATCTTCTTGTAGGGCTTGTATAGTTTATAATGATCGTCTTTATGTTATTGGTGGTCAAGAGGGTGATTTCCAGGCCAAACCTGGATCCCCTATTTTCAAGTGCTCTCGTAGGAATGAGGTAAGAACATGGTTGTTAATGTATCTTTGTTGGATCAATTGTTACTGGGTTGTGTTAACAACAATCCAGTGTTTATGTTGGTTTTGCTTGCTCGTGTTATTGTAAAATTTAATATACTCTTAAGGTTAGCTGCTTGTAACTATTCATTTTGTTGATGTATTGTAACATATATTTGTTGGACTGCATAAGATCTATGATGGTGTACCAAAAATCATGAAGAATTATGATAAATCCTATTGGACTTAGAAAATTTAATCATCATACACCAACACATATTGCATCCACCTAGTTAAAAGTATGTGCATATAGAAATGAACCCCATGAATTACTTGAACCTTCAGAGCCTATACAAGCATCAAATGCGTAAAGATGTCCAAAAATACAGTATGTACTCCTATAGAATAAGTTTCATTTGTTATTTCTGATCATTTCAGGTTGTGTATGGTGATGTTTACATGCTGGATGATGAAATGAGGTGGAAAGTGTTACCTCCTATGCCTAAGCCAGATTCCCATATTGAATTTGCCTGGGCTATTGTTAACAATTCTGTTATTATTGTTGGAGGCACAACGGAGAAGCACCCTGTAACTAAGAAGATGGTTTTGGTTGGAGAAATGTTCCAGTTTAACTTCGATACTCTGGTATTATCTTTTTCCTCTTGCATTTTTGAATTGCAAAACTCAATAGTAAATACATCTTAGTTGTTCATACTTCATACACACACCACCCACACAATCACAAACAAAAAGCCATGTCTTCAACTGCTTTTATTTATTGTCTATTAAATGGAAATATTCAGTAAAACAAGGGAATAGAAATGAAGGACCATCTAATCCCTGACACGAGATATTTACCTGTAAAACAAATTACTGAACTGTCTTGGATCGTGGTTTTTAATGAGTTACTACATTTTGTATGGAGGCAAATTTAGGAGTGTTTGAACAACAAGAGATCTAAATGCTATATCTGCTTTAAATATTTTCTGAGAACCTAAGAAACTTGAGAGGATGTTTATTATGAGGCTGACGATGTTGGCCTAGAGGTTTTGTTTTCTTGATTTTTCTCTCTTTTTTCTTTTCTTTTCTTTCAAATTGGGAATGGAGTTCCTGACAGTGGGTTTCCCCATTATCCTAGTAGCTAGTTAATCTTTTTATTTTGCCTCTCTTTCTACACTTGGTGATAAGAGGCCTTCTTGATGACTAACAAGGTCCTACAAGCAATCACCTTCAGATAGATCCATGGGTTAAGACAATTTGTAGTTTTAACTGTTGACCAAAATTGTGAATATGATGGTTGTTTGTTGTGTAGAACCTAACATCTCGGTAACTGCATTTGCATCAATTAGCAAACAAGCCATAGCATGGATAAATTGTTCAGAAGTTTGTTGTAGATTAGGAAAACCTTTCTCAAGTTTTGCATGCTGTACCTATTTTTTCTTTCTTTCTTTTCTCGTTTTCTTTAATACTAGTTTTTTTTTATTTTGATAATTTCAGAACTGGTCAGTCATTGGGAAACTGCCATTTCGAGTTAAAACCACACTAGTGGGTTTCTGGAAAGGGTGGTTGTATTTCACATCAGGACAACGGGATAAAGGACCAGAGGATCCAGCACCAAAGAAAGTGATCGGAGAACTGTGGAGAACAAGGTTAAACCAGGACTTGTGATGATTCCTGTTGATTCTTTGGAATTTCTGCCAGTCTGACCGTCTGTATATCATAGCAAATTCAAATATGATCTTCCAACAACTCTGATTTCTTTTATATAATTCTTTGATCTTTCACCAACTGTAATTTTAATTTTTAAAATCACATTACATCTGTTGTGTAACCTTGTAACTACATATCACTTTTTTCCTGCAAGTACCAAAATGTTCTATGGTTCTCAGAGTCTTGATTGTTCCTTAATTGGTATGACTCGTTGCCTTACCCTAACAAAATATTACATTCATATTAGGAGAATCCAACTTCCATGCCTCACGAAGCAAACTGACAAAGTGAAGTAGCCAGCTTATGGACGAAGTGAAATAATTAGCTCGTACACGTATGGACGATGCCAAATAGTTAGCTCGGTTATATGGACGAAGTGAAGTAATTCATCCGCATGGACCGAAATGAATATGTTGAGCATATAGTTTGAGGAAAGAAAAGAGCTCATAACATTATTTAAGACAAGTAGAAATAAAATAACAATGGATACCCGATCAAAACCCAATACATCAATAACGGTCGAGAGTTTGTGTCAAGGAGGAAATCTTTACAAGAAATGTCTCTAACCAAATCAAAAACATATGATATGAGTATCTCGAAATTCAAACAAAAGACAGTTATGTGTGATCCAACTCAAGAAAGGAAACAAGATGTCTGAGAGATTTCACGACGTAGAGAGCAAGCTACTAGGTTTTCTAACTTGTATATATAGAGCCTCGTAACACATTGTAAAGGGTCATACACCACATACAAAAATAAATATATAACTTTTCATACAAACTTGTCTCTCTATAATTAGGTACTCTATCGTTTATTTTAAATTCCAAGTCAATCTTATTTCTTAAGTTTTACTTTGATTCTGTTCTTTACATTCCTGCACTTTACTTTGCATGCTCTTTAATTGTCGCACTTATGAATAGTTTTAATTTAGAACTTTCGTCCATTGACCTCTTTCGGCCAGTCTGAATTGGGTCGATGTGATTCGCTGTCCACACACACATTACTTCACAAAGATTCAACAACCGAGTTCGCTTCATTTTCTTGTTCACGGTGATCTGCAAGTATCTTCACCCAATAGATCTCTCCCCCGTCACTCGAATATTCGAATTCACTCACGAAGTTAGCTCATTCGAGGATCTCGGCAACGCCTAGCCGAAAGTCTTTGCAACACAGGTATCAGAACCTAACGGCCGAGAGAGTTCCTTTCTCGGCCTACAATCACTTGAAGAAGTCAGATCAGACATATCATATCAATTAAAACCTCGCTTGGCCATTCAGCCGTGAGTTGACACGCTCGCGCACATCAGTAAAACATTGTAGTCAAGAATTTCGGTCTCACTTCGACCGAGACCATTTTTGAGCAAACAGATCCCAGACATCCATAACATGAGAATGAAGCAGGAGCTCTGCTCGACGATGTCGCAACTCATCAATGGCTTATGTTCCCGACGTCACCGAGCACTCAAATGAGGGGATATAATATTCTTTTACGGATCAAACATACTTTGTTGTATAAATTTATAAGCGATGAAGAGGGGTGCTTGTGATGATGTGTGTGATAGAAGTCTACTACAGTAATCGATCGTGTTCGTCAATATGTTAATTGTTGGAACTTTTTGGTTCAAGTGCTTCGAGCCTTCGACTAGCTATTTTGGAACTTTGACAAAATGTAAAAACTTGAAAGTATTTCATCAAATGATGAATTCAAAAGAAAAGTAGTTAAAAGAGCACTGTTTTTTTGGTTAGTTAAAAGAGCCTCACCGTAAAATCGTAAATGTCATAAAAATCAATTTTCACCAGTGTAATCGAAAGGGTTGGATAGAAAAAGTAGTTGTTTCTAGTTTCTACTCACAACAGTGCCCCAAAAGAAAAGAACCCGGATCCTCTCCTGATAGCATGTTGACATGGGGCATTGCCAAAATTTCCAAAAATTAGATTTGGATCATAGAATGTTGTTCCATTTTGACCAACATGGTGAGGAAGTTAGAATTGATCAGTTTTCCAATAGTCAGATAACCATAGTTGTTTCTTTTCTGATGTCGGTGAGCTATGATTTAGTTGGTTAAGGTATTTAACTAACAACTTTGAGACCACGGGTTCAAACCTCACTAGATATATATAAGGTGCGTAAATTATTGCATATCTAACGATCTTTCTATTATGTCACCGTTATAACAAAGTAAATAGAGTCGTCATGAGTGAAAAACTGTTTGCTAATTGGTGTTTGTTAAGATACATGTACTTTATATAGTGTTCCGATATTATTTCGGGACTTTGTAATCAGGGGTTTAGACTTTATGTCCTCTCTTATATTTCGGGACTTTAGTTTGAAATAAAAATAAAATAAACAGAAACCAACTCAGTGGAATACTATGTATTAGTATGTACGAGGCATAGTGGAACAAAATGGCATCCATTTAACAATATACCTTGCTCTAATGATCTTCATTTCTCCTCATAACTGAAGCACAAGTTCCACAAGAAGGAGCTCTCCATCAAACCTCAGCCCAGCTGGGTCAGCAGGTTGAAGTAATCCATCCACCATTCCACCAAACATGAACAGGCAACGGCCAGATTGATCCGCACAGGTACGATGAAATGATCGACAATTGGGTATATGACCCTTTGTCTTAAATCTTTTCCACATTTTTGCAAATAACTGCCTAGAGTTCGACATAGTTGGCTGCACCGTTATGGAAGGAACTGCGGTAATGTCTAAAACCCAGAAATCATTCTTCCGGTGTCTATATGAATCTTCCCCTCCACATATCAGCAAACGGCCTCCTAAGATGAGTGTAGCTGAGTGACCAACCCGTGGGAGGGAAACTCCTCCAGGAATATTTTGTAATTCGTACAGTACTTGTAGCCATTGCGGTTGACCATCACAAATATCCAAGAGCCAAAGATCATGAAGCACATCATATCCCAATCCTCTTCCTCCAAATAAAACAGTTCTGGTACCCCCAATGCAAGTTAACGTGTGACCTGAGCGAGCTGCAGGAGATGGCTGAGTAACGATTTCACACCAAGTACCAGTTTGAAAGTTTTCAGACAGTTCCAATACCCATGTGTCACTCAGTCTCACACCAAACCGCCCAATTCCTCCATGGATAACCATCTTTCTACCTTCAATGCAGCATGCTGCATGAGCTCCTCTCTGGGGAGGTGCATTGTCCCCCACCACAAGCAGACTCCAGGACAAGGTGATACCAAGCGTCTCATGGCATGCTACTTGCCCCACCCATGTATCGTTTTGACGGTTTCCACTGTCATTTATACCTCCAAATAGAACAAGAAAATCACCAATGACAGCACATGTATGCCCAAATCTTCCACTTGGACTGCCAGAATTGATCCTCTGCCACTTCAGCAATCTCTGAAAATCATTTCCCATGTATGCCACCCATGTGTCATCTAGATGGCGTCCTAAATACAGCGAGAAACCGAATATTAAAACAGAGTACAGAACCAAGCACACAAGCATGTTTTAACAAAAAAGAATTAAAAAAACAATCAATCTTCAATGGTTAGTCTTTAAAATTCAATCAGACATTGCAGGACTAAATAAATAGTTATAAGAGGTGATTGGCCTATACTGATATGCTACACTTTCCAGCTGAAAGCCTGAAAGTCTGTTTCTATTCAGCCACAAATATTTAGGATTAGTGTTATTCATGATGAAAACCACTAGGTGTATGAACAAAAACGACAGATTACCCACTTAAGTTTTGAATGACTACAAAGAAGGCAGCATCCACTATGTTTTAGTCTAATATGTGTGGTTTAGTGACCAATTGTTTTTAGAAAACGTCTAGATGCTAGAGTTCATAGAATCACTAGACTTGTGAATACAACATGTTTACTTAGATTTATTACTTTCCATTCATTGTACGATTTCTTTATGGGGAAAGAAAAAACGAGACAGCAGAATGACAGTTGTGTTACAGTTGTAACTTAGAGCATCTCCTCAGTCAACCAAAATATGTCAGCTAATTTGCATAGGATAAGAATGGAGATGAGGCTGCACGTAAAAGGAAACAGGGCTCTAAAACCCTAAAACATTCTGTGCCAAGTAACAAAGCAACTGCTATGAATGTAGACCTTCCCTATGCTTATCTGTTTATTCTCAAAGACTAATTAAGCGATGAAATGAAACAATTGAATATATGTTGCAGTGTAGCCTCCAAAAATGGTTGCAACAAGTGAAAAGTAAATGACGTAAGGCAAATTTACTGATATAATGAGGACCATTTTACACAAAATGGTTAATTCCATATGACTGCAAATTCTCCTTTAGTCTGAAATACATTAAAAAGGAAACTAAAATTGACCCCTGTCAGTCATTTGATCATGTAGAACCCACAACATCTTTATGGATGGACCAGCACGTTTCCTACCAAGGAGAGCCAGCAGATGATACAGAAGTACAGAACAAGCAGAAGCAGAAGGGAGCAACAAACCAGCAAGACTTCATGGCGTATTTAGGTAAATTGGCTAGCTATGACCATTTACTTCACGACTGATGCTATGTTAATTACAACCTTGGCATTGCTTACGTCTAGACATCGTATTTTAAATTTCATTTGGAGCATAAATGGTGCTACTTCAAGACGTGTATGATCTGTCTTCAGTTTTGAGCGCCCCCCAGATCGGCCTGGTGGGGATGTTATCTTCTCACATTTATTCTGTGTGCGTATTTAAATTTGTTTTGAGCATTCAGCTCATATACTTGTGATGCTTTTGTAAATTTCTTTATAGTTCAGTTCCACTCTAATAGTTTTAACATAAGCCATTAGGCATGATGCTTTTATACTTAAAAATCAAAAACCAAATTACGAATTAGATTGAAGATTGTTGACAACCAAAAACTGAAGCTCAAGAAAATCTGGAAGGATTGGCTTTTATTATAGAGGAGTTTCAGTTCCACTCTTATCATAGATATGTGCAAACGATAGCTGGAAGGAAGCGACTTTGTGAACTGTTCTCAAATAATTATGTCATAGGATGTTCAGTTGTACTCCTAAGAGCAGGGATGATAGAACCCCACTAGCATAATGCTACATCTTGATCCCAGTAAAAAAAGACGGTACTTAAGGATTGGATTGAAAGAAAAAGAAATTAATTTCAGCGTAGACATCAAAGTAAATAAAACCAAAAACTAAATTCTCAAGCATCAATACAACCCTATAAATCCATAAGAATCAACCATCAAAACCAAGATCATAAGATATTCACAGATCAAATATGAAGTAATGAGAAAATTCCAATGAGATTAAGTGACTGACCTCCCTCACAGCCACCACCAAACAAGACCAAGCAATCAGACACAAAATTGAGGGAATGAGATGCCCTGGGAGTTGGAAACACCAGTTCAGCATCTGGATCAGCACACAATCTATGGCAATACACAGAGTCAACCCCAGAAACTTGCTTGTAAATCCTCATCCAAGGCAACTGCTGATTAGAATTTGATGCCTTGAAGGCCTCAACTGATCTGGACCCCCAGTCCCTTTGGCATATGAACTCCCAAAAAGTATCAGAAGCAGTAAGGGCTCTGAACTTCTTGCATGTCATAGCAAAGCTGAGAATAGAATCAACAGGGAGGAGCAGCAAGATTGAGAAGAGGTGGTCTTGGGCTATTTGGGTCAATGGAGAGCTGCCATTGCAGTTGGTGCTGGTACTGGTTTCTGCCATGGATTGTTTCTTTTGGCTATGATTGTTATGACAGTGAGCTCCAAAACTGGGTTTGATTGATTTGCCGTGGAGATTGTTCATGGTAAAATGGGTTTTTCTGTTTTGGGTTTTCTTTTGAATCGATGGTGGTGAAGAAGATGGTAAATTTTCCATCTTGGGAGAAAAGATGGACTCTAGTGCCCAGTGGCTTTTGTCTTGTTGTTGAAGTTACTAGTTTTTTCAGTTTCATCAAACAAAAGTTATTGGCTTTTTCAAAGATTTCACTCCAACCTGGGTTCAGTCGGTACGGTTGTTTCTCTTTCACCCAAAGTTACAAGACCAGAAAACACTTGAGATATTGGAGACAAACATAGCTCAATCAACGTCCTTTTCGTCTCTCCTGTCTGTTTTCCCTATACAAATACAAAGATGAGCCAAAGGAAACTCAAACAAGACTAGAAGAGTCAGCATCGACATATATAAATTATGAATCAAGAGTAGGATGCTGATTTTGTTCAACAAAAACAGTAAACAAGATAAATTTATCAACACATTTAGTAACTGAGGTGCCTTGAGCCCACAAATATTCACTTAGTGGAAACTAACATTTCCATTTTTTGACATGCACAGAAAAGTGAAACATGGTCAGAAATTTCCAGGTTTCATATATGGGGATGAGTTTTATCCCATGTAAGAGGATAATTTTCTCATATTTTCACACCATGACGTGTTGTATACCATGTGGGATGCTCCTGTATGTTTATACCTCGTACGGACCATTCAAAGTAGGTAAATTTGAAAGACTCACTGACTTTGAGAGTTGCCAAATCTAACTTGCAGAAATTTCCTATATTGGAAATGTACAAGAAATTCTGTCTTCATCGAGACAGATGAGTTTTGACGTGGGGCGATGTGCATTTATACCTCAAAAACAGAATAATAATAATAATGTGAGTTGCTCGAGGGCCTGAGGTTAACTGCTCCTAGTTATTAACCAAAGTATGTTGAAGGTCATGGAATTTTGGTGCTGCAATAAGAAGTGTCAGCATCAAGGTTGTGCTATGGAGTTGCAAGCAATCCAGTCCACTGCTCTGATTGGCGGCATAGTTTGAACTCATGGATTACAATATTGGGGATTGACAGGACGTCCCAATATGTTGGTAGTCCATGGTTATCTGTTATCTTTATGAAAAGTGGATGAGATGAGATAAACTAGTATGGGTCTTATGAAAAGTCTAGGAGATAAAGTAATATGAGGTTTACATCTAAAATCAATTAGTAAAGAAAAAAAGTAGTTCAAACATTTATAAACTCACATGCATGATTTTATTTTTTTCGTTGTTGGTTTATTTTTGTTTTTCAGATGCGGGATTATATCTCAACACAGTTTCGGCCTGTGTCAATTCCTTTGGTTCTCGGTTGTCATAACTCATAACTCAGGTGTAGAAAGAAATGTGTCACTCTTCTTCGAGCCTAATTTCATGTTAAATCAGTATTGTGACTATTGTCTCCAACTTGATCGCTTTGAGAGCATACATCTTGCGCAACTTGGGAAGGGTTACATTTGCACACAAGCAACACACTGTGAATTCCAAACTATAGTAAAACTTCTTTAAATTAATAAAGTCGAGACTGTCAAAAACTATTAATTTAGTGAGATATTAATTAATCGATAAATTAATAAGTTATTAATTTATAAATTAATTAATAAGTTATTAATTTATAAATTAATTAATAACTTATTAATTTATAGAAAAATCTTATTTATTTTGTCAAATTTATTACAAATACATTGTTCAATGAGTTACTTTATTCGATGTACCATATTATTCAACGTATCATGTAAGTTTGATGTACTATGTAAGTTCGATATACTATGTAAGTTCACATAATGAACATTAAATAAACAACACACTATTTAAATAAACAAAAACCATAGTTACACAACACATTAGAAACACTAATGAAGATGATGAAGTTAAAGTTAAAGATGAGTCAATTATAGAGCCCCCATCACGATTGGATGCTCTTAAAGCAGCAATGACATTGAACAAATTTTTGATGCACCATAAGAAAACGCCACAAATTCTAACAATGATAAGAAAAGTTCAAGATAAGATTCAAAATAACATAAATTTCAAGAAAAAACAAGTCACAATTGACTCATTTTTGATCAAGTTTCCATAAATATGTAATAAATTCTATTTATTAAGGCATTATTAATTTATATATTTATTAAGATCTATGTGAATTCTCATATTTGTATTAACTTATAAATTTAACGAATTATTAATTTAACACGTTGTCTCTGACTTAAGACAAGCAAAAATTATTATTTTAACAAGGTTATTAATTAATGCAGTATTAATTTAACAAGATTTTACTGTAAATAAAATTTTTCAATAAATTAATACGTTATTAATTAATCAATAAATTATTAATTTATTGATTATTTAATATCTCGATAAATTAATAGAATTTTACGGTTCTGACCATATTAATTTAAAGATGTTTTACTGTAACATTAATGCTATTACAACTCGATCCTATAGGTTAAGAACATAGATATGTTGATGGAACCGGATGTGGTTATTTCTCTCAACTTTCAAAGGAGAGGGACTCATTTTCTGGTCACCATCCACGATGACCATAAGCAGTCATTTCTACAAGCTATGCACTCGGCCTTTGTTTATAAGTTTCCTAAGAGCAACCTTGGCTTCCTCTAACGTCTCAACAGACTGGCCTTCTTCAAATGATAGCCTCTGAATGTTAAACTGTAAAAACAAAAGAAATTATAATTTAGATATGAAGTACAAGGGAATGTTAAAATTTAATAAGTTGCCACTTTAGCCAACTACCTGCGCACCCTGACGGACCCGAATATCAGTTCCTTTGCTGTCTATAGATATGAAAGCAGCATCATCCACCTCAGATTCAAGGGACAGTAGCTCTTTTAGGGGCTTCGAAAAGATTGCATTAAGTTCCTGTAAGCATAGACTGAAACTGATCAAGTCCCAGTCGGCTGGGGAAGAAAAAATAACACAAAAAACTTTTAAATCTTTCATGACAGAAGCAATATTTCATACCCACAACTGGAAAGCAAAACTCATATTAAAGACCCTATACAAGAATACCACGAGATAACACAGAGAGAACAAGCTAAAGATCGGTATGCTTTCAGCAACAAAGAAAAATCCTTTGTATCCTTTACATGCAAATCAAATTGAAGGCCTTCTTGGTCTTCAAATTAAAATTGATAATTCAATTTAATAACAGTAAAAGTAACAAAAACTCAAAGGCTCAACTTTCTCTCTAAAGCAAGAACACAAGCATTTACCTTCAGGTGTTGCTCCCCTCCATCAATTGCAATCTTATCAGGCTGAAGAGCCTCATATTCTTTTACATCAACCCAAGCCACAGTCCCAAAGCCACCAATGAAATAAATGTCACTGCTAGTATGAAATAAACAAATACGTTCCAGCATGCCAAGCAATGCAATTACTAGTTGTTAGATGTTACAAATAAATATCTCCACAAACAGAAAAAAATAACACAAGAATGAGTTCTTCAACACACTCGAGACTTCAAAAGAGAACATACAACTATACATTTAGTAAACAGTAAAGAGAAACTCTTCTTCATTCTTGATCGTTCTTTTAGAAGACCGCAAAAGGTTCAGTCTTACATTATTTTTTTTAACAAGAGGTATTGAAATATTTGATGTCATAAACTCCAACTTAATAGTCAAAGAAACTTAGCACACAGTAGTGAATGATGGAATCTGAAACTAAAACAACCACATACAACCAATCTAGAAAATTACTAGAGCAAAAACAAACCTTATGGTCTGCATCCTGAAATAGTAGAAATTTCCCCATTGCTGAGATGGCCCCTGTTGATGTTTTGCAATGTATTGCTTATGAGCCCATTCCTACAAACACAACAAGATATGATGAATCTACCACCAGAATAAGCCTCTATTGTCTAGCTATGCATTGTTTATTGTAGAGCATACACATAAGCTAAATATGCAGTAGCAACCCTTAGAAGATAAAAACTTGTTCGTGTCCCAGCACCAGAATTAAGCCTCTGTTGTCTAGGTATGCATTATCCATTGTATAGCATACACATAAGCTAAATATGAAGCAGAAACACTTGCAAGATAAAACTTGTTCTTGAACTCAAACTATCAATGGCCAGATTCATAGGCCCAGCTTGCCAGCCAACAATACAGTCAATTCTATCAACAAAATTATGAAACCCTACTACCCAATCATGAGCTTAACTAAACAAATGTCTGATTTTAAACTACATTTCATGTTAATTTTTTTAAATTGGAGAGTATACATCACACTCTACCTTAAGATGCCAACATACAAGGACGACCTCACACAGAAGAAAACGAGCATAACAAGCATAGTGGAAGCTTCATATTCCATATAAACACGGCGGATAAGGAAAGTACCATATTCCATTAAGATATCTTCAGATGTCAACATACAATGTGAACCCCATGCAGGGACAAAACAAGCATAGTGGAAGTTTCATATTCCACAAACACAAAAAGTGCCAAATCACCATACAACCCCATTATCCCCTTGCCCTTGTCAGGGCATGATTTAGTAAGTTACCTGTTGATTCTCTGGAAGTGGGTAGACATCACCAAAAATGGTTACCCTTGCATTTGACAAGCCACTCCATCCAGGAATCTACAAAAGGAAACACTTGAAAAAAATCAGATGGAGAACAAAGAGCCTAATACCTCAACAGAAAATAATACATATCATGTTACAAACCTGCACAACAAGGGTGCATCTTGGATTTGCCAACAAATTCCGTGTGTGGATGGCCAATGGGGAAAACGAAAAGATAGGATCTGCACATGAATATGTATTAGTTACCCAAAGGGCCATCATACAATGAACAAAATGGTCTGATATAGAGGATTGCAGACTTCAAACCAGAAAATAGATTACAGACTACCGGCTTAAACAAAGGCAAACACTATAATGACAACAGCTTTCTATAATATATTATATTAAGTTGAAGAAACCAAAGATGGTCAAAATAATGCTCAATAGTGGCCCCTGATCTGTGTGTAGACAACCTGAACTCACATGCACTTTGTTTTTAATGACTAAGGACTATAATCTGTTTAATTATATGTATGAAATTCAAGAACTTACGACCCATTGAATCAGGTGCAAAATCAACCAGAGAACCAAATGGATATCCTTCTCGTCGATGGTGCATGCGCGACATCACAGTGCACAGATGAGCAAATCTGGCCTTAAATTAGCAAGCAAGTTGTACTCAGAACTGGTAGCTTACAGAAATAATAAGCAACTATCTAGTTACTTTTGTTCAGGTGAAAAGAAATGACGCACCTTCAAAATCAGAAAGTAAAAAGGAACAGAAGAGCAAGAGAAAAAAAACACTACCTGCTCCATAAGATTGCGTACAGCTAAGGAGGGATGAGGTAAACCATGAGCAGAAGTTGCACTCTGCACCCCACCAGAAATTGGAGTCCTAAAGAGCCCAGTTCTTGTTCCGCCTGCTCCATTTGCAGGATGGGATGTAAGAGGCGCATCTACGTTAAATGCCTTATCCACATCCTTCTCACCACTATCACAGTGATTTAAATTACCCTTCATCACAAAAATACAGGTCATTAAAACTCTGAAGTAGCCATTTGATCCATCCACACATTACTACCTAGTACACATAATAACAAGCAAACACAAGAAACAATGTCAGAATCAAATTTCCCACAAATGTTTTCCACAGTTTCATAATTCCACAGAAAAGGGTGCAACTCTCTAATGGGCCACAGACACAAATTGCTATTTCAAAACAAGTTTAATGCTTCGTTAGGTGCTAAAACTCATTCAAGAGTTTAGGGTCTAGGAACTAGACAGCATCTCAGAACATCTAAGATTCATCGAGGCGGTTTTGTTTGCCTATGCACTCCAAATTAAAGAATCTGTAACATAACATATCGAAAACTAACAAAAGGGTACAACTCTCTTACAGTCCACAAACACGAATTGCACTCAAAATGCTATCTCGTTACAAGTTTGGAGCCTGGTTAGCTGCTAAATTCATTCAGGGTTTAGGGTTTAGGAACATGATAATGTCAAATACTATTGCAACCATCTCGAATATCAAACATTCATCACCTATAGTTAAGCATCAAGGCAGTTTTGTTTGCTTATGCTCTCTAAATTAAACCATCTGTAACACAACATATCGAAAACCAACCTAGCCAAATCAACAAAACACCAACATTTTCAATCATATCTCAACACTTAGCTATCAAACAAACAAAGCAAAACACACACATACACAATTGGAAGAAGGCAATGAATTGGAAAAGGCACTTACCTGAGACAAAGAGAGACTATCCAAGCCAAAGACATTACTGAGGGGCCCCGCATCTTCATGGTCACCGGAGCCGGAGGCCTTGCCGGAGAGAGCACGAGCACAGAGGCCGAGAAAATGGGGGGTTTGGGTGAGTCTGAGAGAGGCAGTTGGGTTATTGGGTGTTCTGATTAAAGTGGGGTTGTGGTTGTTGTTATGAACTGGGAAGGTCTCGGGTATGAAGACAGAGCTCGCCAGGGCGTCCATAGAGACTGGTTACACAGAGACAGAGACAGAGACTTTGGAGTCGGAGTCAAAAAGACTTGTGCTTTTTTGGGAGTGAGAACAGTATCGAAGATTCTGTGTACTTGCTTTTGTGTAATTGGGTTGTGGATTTGCTTTCGAAAAATAAAATAACAAAATATATATGTATATGTATATCTTTATATATTAAACCGAGTGAGAGTGATTAGTGTTCATGTCCTCCACTGTATTCTTTCCGCAACCGTGCCACATGGCCGAACAGTATCTCCTTACTAATGTCATCCTATGGTATAACGGAAAAATAACGAAATAGGATTTTAAAAAATAAATACCCTTTAATTTAAATTTATTTCGGTTTTGTTATTAAATTTATTTTAATAAAAATTGAATTATGTGAGAGGAAATTAAATTTTAATAATATTCATAATAATTATAATAAAAAGAAAATTGAATCGCTCTAAATCTAAATAATTATGTTCATCAATATCGATTGTTCAGTGACTATATTCATTTCTATAACTTTTTTTCAAAAATAGTAATTTTGGCGGTACATATGAATGTTATCTGGATAGGTTTGGTTTCAACTGTAAGTTATGTTTCATTCGGGTTTATGATTTAGGGTTAGGGTTTATGTGTTGTGTAATTTTATTTGTTGTACAATTTTGATCAAACTAGCAAAAATTTCATATTAATTAATCAGACGAAAAAAACACACTCTCGAAGCGCGTGGTGGAAGGCTAGTATCTTTTAAAAAAAATTAAGTTTTTCGTATTTTATTTAAGATATAAAAAATATGAGTTTTTTACCATAAACATATAATATGTGTATTATATGTAATTTATAATTTTTTAAAATATTTTTTTTTAAAATATTTTTTAAAAATAAAATATTTATCCCTTCCTGCTGTTCTATAAACATTTATACTTCTTATTAGGACTCTAGCTCTACTATAGATATAATTAATTAAGAATTTTAATTTTTTTAATTAATTAAAAGTTCAAATGTGTAAAAGTTTCTCTAACACGACCAGGACAACTACTTTAGCCGACGAAATTTTTTCGTTGGCCTGTAAAAACATTTCGTCGGCTATGACGTCGTCGGAAAAATGTCGTCACCTAAGGTTTTAACCGACGAAATTACTGTACATCGTCGTCTAAAGTCAGAACTTTAGCCGACGAAATTTTGTTAGCTATAGTTATTTATTTAATAAATTTTATTTATTTATTTAACTTTAGCCGACAGATTTTATTAAATTTCGTCGGCTATAGTTATTTTTTTTAATTTTTTTATTTCTTGTATATTTGATTAATTTTTGTCTTCTTTTTTATTTTTCTGCCACCAGAACACTGTCCGAATGTGGTGTTTGGAGGAGGAGGATGAGGAGTAGGAGAAGGAGTGAGGAGGAGAAGGAGGAGGAAAAGGAATAAGAGGAGAAGGAGGAAGAGAGATGAAGAGGAGGAGGAGGAGAAGGAGTAGGAGGAGGAGGAGGATGAAAGATACAGAAAAAATTCAAAATTTTCGGCAGGATTTTGAACTTTAGCCAACAAAATACAAAATGTCGTCTGCTAAAGTTCAAAATTAGTGGCGAGGATTTTAAAAATTTTGAGGGTACTTTAGCCAACGAAATTCTCTAATTTCATCGGCCAGAGTACATTTTACTTACAAAATTGCACTATGGATATTTTAGTGTCTGATTGACTATTGTGGCCAAAGTACATTTTAGTTACAAAATTGCACTACAGATATTTTAGTGTCTGATTGACTATTGTGATACCAATCGCTTTGCCATGACCTATGAGACTTTTTGGCCATTTGAGTCCGTTTACGGCTTCAAAATGCAGTTTTTCAACCACTTAACACATGGAAATTGTAACACCCCGGAAAGGGGAAACTACAGTGGCCATGAATTTAAGCAAATAAGAAGCTAACACGTCCGAAGGATTTGCTAACAACTTATTAACCTAAAGTCGTAGGCTTTTTAGTAAGTAAAATAAAATTTAATCTTTAAACTTTGAGTGGCACCACAAAAAATTCTTAAAATTCATCAGAGTTTTTCTAATTTCGTGGAAGGTGGTCAAATTAAAGGGTCAATTAAAAACTTTAGCGACAACAATAAAAATATGCAACATGGTTAACAATTCAGGTTGACACCTTTACTGTTTATGTAAAAAGCTCTGGTAAACGACCCGATGGATAAAACAGAAAGAGTGAGTACAATTTGGACCAAACATCGAGTAAGGAATAAGGCTCCACACACTCAGCTCTTTCTATCTATCCCGTCACAGTACATAGTACCTGCAAACAACCTGTTGTAGGGGTGAGCGTCGTCCTAACGTGCTCACATATAGGCCCACCAATGATAGATTTGAAAACCATAAAACCATATATATACACGTATAGATTTGAGCTCTAAATAAACCCATTTTGAAAATCCTTGGTACACAAAAACATCATTTCATATCTTTCGGGAAAAACTGTGCAGTATCCTAAAACAAGGGCCAGAGCGCTCAATGAACAATACAGCCTGCAGGGCTTCACGAATCTCGGGGCCCAAATCCCGGGTTTGTTTATACAGCAAACTGGGGCCAACTACCTATGCGTCTGAAAATGAATAGTAGCGAGAGTGTTCATTTACTGCTAATGCCCAACACATCACTCGTAGTACACACCGCACTTATGGCTTGTTTAACTTTGTGCGAGACGAGCGTAAGTGAGATAATTAAAATAAACAGGGCATTGCCCTCCAGAGGTTCACGGTCGTCGACACCGTGGGAGTGCTATATACTAGGCCCCGTCACTCTCAGGTCACACACCATAAATCAAGACAACGGTGCTCAACATATCATATCATCATATAAAAATCATTTACGTCTAGCCTCGGGTTTTCTTGGCCCAATCATAAATCATTTATCTTTTAATATAAAGAAAACTTTCCCGAGACATCGATCATGAGCATACAAAGTCATGCACTTTTACATATATACAAAACCACTACTAAAGTGGGTTTAGCTTCCCTACCTGGAATAAATGTTCCTTACGTACGCTCTAGGCATCCAGGAACTGCCTCGGTGAACCGAGGTCACAGCGTAAGCTACCTCGTCCAATAATCACTACAGAATAGAGTAGCTTAGCAACCAAGATACAATAACAGTCAACAGACCTCAGCATTCCTAGTTTGACCAGGAATGTCCACATTGACTAAGTTGACCAACCAATTTCCTTTTTAACTCTTTAACCATTTTAACTTGCTTTTCCGGTTATCGACTCTTTGCTCATTTACCGGAAGTCCGACTTAACTTTTGAACTTTCTTTTACCATTTTTAACTGACGTTAGGGTGTCACATAATAATTCATTGAATTTACTATGGACACCCAACATGTCACACTAACCAATTTATTTACCAAGATTCGATACATCGATTTACGCGAATCACCAATTTTTACTTAAAACAGTCAACTTGACATTTCCGGGATATCAATTATCATTTTCCGATAACGATTCAACACTTTACCAATTTAACCAAACTATGTCAAACTTTGTTGAACTTCAATTCTTTATCTAAACCGTTTTTCTAAAAATGGTACTTTCCTAAAATGAAAACATTCCTTTAATGGAAACTTCCCCAAAATGGAAACTTTCCATTTTATGACTTTTCCGTACCTACGCGTTATGACTTAACAAAACTCTACAACTCCAATTACCTCATTCCTTCAACTTTAAAACCAAACAACCAAAACCAATTAATCAAAGCTCTTTCTAGATTAAGAGATTCACCTTTCAATTCCAAAATGAAGCAAGCTGCTCCCACATTACTCTTCATACCTAAAGCTGCACCAAAACTGCTCTCTGCACCCAAACCTCCACTGCTCACTACCGAGAGATTTCTCTGCTCCTCCTGCTCTTCATTAAAACCTAACCCAGTCTCAAAAAACACAACAACAGAACCAAAACTAAAACCAAGAATCTGTGCAATACCTCATCCTCAGCTCCTCCTTCCCTCTCCCCTGCTCTTATTTTCATAGCCCCATCACCATCTCCACTTCTTCCTCCTCTGTGGAGACAGAAACCACCATCTTCTCCTCTTCTTGCTGTTGCTAGCCTCGAGTTTGCAACAAGGCTCATCCCTTGGAGACAGAAGCTCACTATAAGCAGCGTCAACGACGACGATACCAGGAACCCAGAAAACAGAGAAGAAATGGAGAAAGAGTGATTAGGTCCACAAACAGAAATCAGAGCTCAAGAGGAGTTCGAAATTGAAGGAGATGTGAGAAGATTACCTTCTAGATCCATGGCTGGCCGGAGAAGAAGGAAAACCGTCCAAGACACCGATTTGGGGGAATCAGATTGGGTTTCGATTTGAAGAGAGAAAGGATGCATGTTGGATTTTGTTAGGATCGGTAGAGAGATCGAAGAGAGGCGAGTCCAGTGGTGGTGGTCCGAAGTCCGATGGTGGTTGGAGTCACCGGCGTCGGGCGGAGGACGACAGAGCAGACGAGGGAGAGAAGAGTGTCGAGAGGGAGAGAGTTGACCGAGGGGGGGGGGTGTTTTGACCGAGTCAAACCTCCCTCCTCTATTTAAAAGGAAATGGACTGCTCAGATTCAATCTAGGATCGATCCAACAGTCCAGATTTAAAGAAGGGTAAAAGTAAACGGTAAAATGGTAAAAACTATTTACCAGAATAGTAATTAAAAGTTACCAGAAACTTCAAAAATTCGTAAAAAATTAACGGAAGCTCCGAAAAATATTTTGAAAATACTGGAAGACTCGTGTCGACACGTACTATGACATCGAGTCCTTAAATGAGGAATTTAAAGAACTTTGAAAAACTCGAAAATGAACGTGGTCGTTAACTCGTGAAGTTACCGAATGCAACTTAAACCTCGGTAACTCGTCATTAACTACGGTTAAAACGTACGGGGTCTCACAGAAACGCTCATATCTACATCTATATGAGGTATTTTGGTCGAACCTTCAACACAACAAACTCTCACCATGATGAGACGCAACTACCCATCTAAACATTTTGGGACGTTTACCCCTCGATGATAGGGCTCCCTATAGGGATAAATAATGATAAATAAGGTTGACCGCTACTATGATATCGACACCTAAACTTTACTCGAATTACATGATTTTTCAACCATAGATGTATTTCACTATTCTTGTCACATCTTATTCAAGAGAGTTTTGAGTTTGAAGGTTTTATATAGAGTTTGTTTTCAAAGTTGTGCATTTACTTAAAACTTAGTAAACAAGTTATACAACATTAGTAGATATATTGTGATTTCGATGATCAAAATTCACAACCAAAAATCCGACCGTCTGATATGATCATTATGTCAAAATATGTCTATGGTAAAAAATTCAACTTGATCTGACAACGTTAATGGCATAATCCTTATGGTCAATCACGTAAGTCAAACCCCTAAACGCACGGAAGCAGTCATTAATTTGACCATCTAAATTACGTATTTTGGCCGGACCTTCAACTGAAAATATTTTCAAATCGATGAGACGCAACCAGTGGTATAATATTTTTATTTTATTTATTATAGCATAACCGATGAAATATTAGGGTATTCGTCGGCTAAGGTTTAGGGTTTAGGGTTTTAGTAGACGAAATTAAGCTGATTTTATCGGCTTAACTTTAAAATATAAGTTTAAAATATAAGGCACTTTAGCTGACGAAATTATATATTTCGTCGGCTAAACTTCAAAATTTCGTCGGCTAAAGATCAGTCTAAAACCGACAAAAAAAATGAATGTAGCCGACAAAAAAATAATTTCATTGGCTAAAGTTGACTGTAACCGACAAATTTTTTAATTAGTCGACAAAGGAAAATCATTTTGTAAATTTAATGTAGGGAGAATCATTTTGAAATAGAGTTATTATTATTATTATTATTTTAACCCTTGCGATAGAGCAAAATTTCTTTAATTTATTACTGTCACATCACGGTCCTTAAATTATTTTACAGTTGGTTACTTTTATCATATTACCATTTAAAGTAACCGTTTGACCGTATAATGACCGTAAAGTTGACTTTTCGTAAAGTTGAGAATTTGGAAAAACTTTCTTCATGAAAGTTGTAAAGGACGTCGATACGAGTTCGCGAACATACATCACGCTCAAATCGGAGTTCGTATGAAGACGTTATAAGGGTCTGAAGTCAAGGGCATATAGGTAATTTCACAAAAAGCTATAAATAGCCCAAAACCCAGAAAATCGGGCAGATTTTCTGCCGGACCTTCTCGGCCTCGCCGCCGCTGATCCAGGCCACCTCAGGTTGTGAGACCGGTCCCAAAACGTCCGTCGACGTCTCTATTTCATTTCTAGGTAAGTTTCTCGACCTAGCTTGTCGTGTTTTTGGTAAAATTCTGAGTTGTTTGCTGAGTGTACAATATAAGGTTTTGATCAGATTTCTTACTTCTCAAGCCACCAATTGGTGAGTTCTATGTATAGTTAGAATGAGTTTTAGGAGTACTATTCACCCCTAAAGTTTGGTGGATTGATTTGGAGTGTGGAGGGAGAATCGAAGATTTGAAGTTTTTATGTTTAAAAATTTGGGATTCTTTCCTAACGAGGCGTGCACATGGATTTTATGGATAATTAAAGGGAGATCATAAATGTTTGGATATTCCTCATGCTTGGATATTCTTTTTGTCCACTCACTCTAACGTCATATTTTTAAATGGTTTCCTATGCGCCATTCGTTTTCAAACGCCCAGTGTTGTAGGACTGTTGAGAGGAGGTCGTACGTACAGAAGGCACAACATAGTCAATTAATTCCATGTCGCTAGCATGTTTATCTAGGTATTGTTTCCACCTAGGATGCTCTGATTACCCCATTTTAATTTAGTTGAATTTGATTGGCGAAGTGTAGATACAAAATGGGGAGCAGGATGGTTCCAGGTGCTGGGGTTGGATTTTATTATTGTGGAAGTTTTAGTTGGTTTGCAGGAAGGGTTGTCCATTTCAAGAGGGGTTCCGGTAAATTTTTTTTTGAGGTAGACCTCGTTGGATTTACCTCAGGTTAAAAGAGTTAATTTGGAGTGGGTCTTGACAGTTGGTATCAGAACATTAGGTTATCGTTTCCTATTACTTCCTCATATACTTGGTAACACTTAGTGTCTATAGAGTGATGGTCCGACCGCGGCAGATCCATCGGCATTTTATGCTTGAGACGACCAGTGTAACTAGGGATGAGTTTGTAGTTTTTATTATATTTATGGAATGAGTGGTTCCATAAATGTTTGCATCTTCAAGACTATGTCTCAGTACGCCGACCTCTATGAATTCTCGTAAGAAAAAATGTAAGCAATTGGTGATTTCCTTTTGTGTATTTGCGTGATTAATTGAGATTTGGAATAGAGATACGAGTTGGGAACTCGAGTTGAGGAACTCCAGCATTTAATGTTGTTTGGGCATCTTGTGCAAACGCTTAGAGGGTGAAACTTTGGATTTCCTGTCTGGGAGGTTGTTGTGAAAGTTGGTAAGGATAGAGTTCTAGAAGACTCTTAGAAGTGAAGAGTCAGAAGGGATATTAAAAGTGTGTAAGTTCTCGTCATAGAAAAGTAAGTTTATTACACATCCTCTTATTAGTTTCAAGTGTTTAAGCGGAATATTGAATTGAGATACGAGTTGGGAGCTCGTTTATATGATATTTATTTTAGGCTATGGTGGAAATGTTAAGTTAGGCATTTGATGCCTATTGATTGTGTTTAATAACATAATCATGCTCTGGAGTCGTTGGTGTAGACCATGGGCAAATGAAGAAAGTGTTTCAGAAGCAAGAGGATAGAAAAAATAATAGTAGTCGATGAACGCTAATAATTTTGATTATTTTCGACTATGAAGAAACATTAGAATTGTGTAAATTTTCAAGCATCAATTCTAATATTTGTACTCTACGAAGTTTAGGTTAAATAAAAGACGTCGGCCCTAACATTGGGGCCAATGGGATGTTGTTCGGATGAGGAATTTTTAGTGATAATATTGTGTCACTAAATACGTAGAATTTTAGGTGATTATTGATTTATAAGTTGTATTATCTGTGGGTTAAAAGATGTTAATTATGAGGTCATGGTGAGATCTCCAAGATAGTTGGAGTTGGAGGTCAAGCTTCTAATGTTGTTGGATGTTTTGGTAAGGCCATAAGTAGATAGTCTTGAGATTTATGTGGTAGGTTGGAAGTGAAATGGTTATTGTCATTCTGACTTGTGATGACAGTTAAAAGAATTTAAGAAAAGTCGATAACGAGCGGTCTATAGCGTTTGAGTTAGATGCGTGGAAATGTGAATGTGGCAGTGGGGGAGCAAACCATCTTAATCATGGAGTAGTAGCGTGAGTGTCATTATTTCATGTGGTGTTGCTAAGGGATTTTTCCTATAAGCCTAGGATTTGTGGTGGAGGTTGATTATAGATATTATTCTATTCTTAATGAAAGACTAAATGTGATGTATTAAGATGAGAGTTTGTTCATCCATCTTATTATTGATCAGGAAAGTTTGACTAAAGTCCTTGTGGTGACATGTTTTGGACTATATAAATTGTTGTTACTTCAGTTTTGGAAAGTCTTCGCAGTTATTGATGTTATAGAGTGTAAACTCGATAATTTGAAGGTGAGAGTTGCTGGTGGGTTTGCCAGTTCTGCAAAATGAATAAATGACTTATTAAAATGGTTGCATTATGGTGGTTATGTTTTTCGGTAATTTCGGGAAAAGAGTTTCCCTGATGATTCAAAGTGTCTTTCTTCTTTAGAGTTTATAATTGGTAAGTAGATTACCAAAAGGACGACGTTCCCTATGACTATCATTGAGTGGTGAGACCAATTACTAATCTCGGTATGACCTGAGAGGTTATCGCTTTTTGAGTGTGAGTTCATCAGCAAGTATTAGGGTAATTGGCTGAAATCATTCCGTAGACGTATGATATTTCCTACGGGTTGGAACTGAGTTAGTAACAAGAAATGCAAAGATGCTGGCTTCATAATTAAAAGATTAGAGATTCTGGATGGTTGGTTGGGTTCCCGAGGAGGAGCAGACTTAACTGTAGTGCAGAAGATAGAGGTTATAGATAATTAAGTGGTGATTCTGTGTGAATCAGGATCTGACTAAGTGATAAATCTTGAGTCACACGTATTTAAGTGCAGCGAGAGAGTTACAAAGTGTGGTTTATTTGTTGTTGAGTATGAACTGCGGGAGCAGTGAATATGAGCTGCAGGAACATATGTTGACTTAAGAAGTGTTATGAGTCAAGGGTTATAAGAGATTTAATATTAGAGCTGGCAAATTTACGGTTATGTAGAGCAGTGATCTTTTTAAGGATCGTATTAGGGTAGGATCCCATACTGATCCAAGGATGACCTGTGAGGTCAATGTTATTTGTTGATGAGTCATCAATCTAGGTTACGGCAATTGGCCGAATCATGATGTTGACGTATGGTTCTGGTTACGGTTTTAATTGGACTATTAATAAATGTTAGCGAGGTACATGACTTTTGAGTTTGAAGTTAGAAATTGGTTTCCTCTCGAGCTGGAGCCGAGAGTTGACGTACAATTTACTTTTGGTAGAAATATCAGACTTGGAAGATGACAAAGCTTCGTTTGTGATGTTGGTTTCCGAATGGAAACTATTTTGTCTTATGAAAAGTGATTTGGTGGTTATCGCACGCGCTGTGCGGTAGGATTTTCGGGCTAAAACCAATCATGTTATATTCTTTATCTTTTTCAAAGCTATGCAATGAGCAGCGCATTACAATTTGCAAGCAAGAACCGAAAGGATCATTCAATTCAGTTTAACATATTTCTGAGCCTCTGAACAATACTTAAAAGAGAGAGTCGACAAATAGCCAAAAGAAAGAAAGTGGAAGGTAAATTTGTTATACCAAGCAAACAAGCATAAAAACAATAGAATCACATGAAAATAAAGGAATGGCATTTCAAACAAGAATGGGCACTATTTGTTTCCCTCAAAACGTAGTGAGAAGCTTAACTAAGCAAATTATATGCATCCATGTTTAAATGAACAAATAGTCTACTAATAAACCTGGCACAACTTTGCCCAAAAAGTCATCAACGTAAGTCGCAATAGGAGCCTGTGAATCTTTCCCCTTGCTACCTGTTTGGTTGCAGAAGCAGACCATTACGATACCCAAAAGTTGATGATGAAACTAAAGTAATCAACAAAAGTTGATTCACTCTTGTTACTAAAATCTAGTAACAAGAATCGATACGAAACTAGTAAAAAAAAGCTAGTAATAAAAACGTAAAAATTGATCTAGATTCTATCTTCACCATCTGAGTTATAGATAGATAAAAACAAAAACTATGTAGGATACATAAACCAACAAAAAGACACGAAAAAAAAACCAAACAAGTAATCTAGCGTCATCGATTTGATTGGATAACGCCGAAGAGTTTACATCAAAGACTTTTGATGACTATTGCATGTCTGTCGGGATTGAGATTGAGCATCCCATACCCCATGTTCATAAGCAAAATGGTCTCGCCGAAGCTATGAATAAACGACTTCAACTTATAGCTCGAGCGTTGGTAATGCGCACCAACCTCCCCCTATTGCATTATAGGGCTATGCAATATTGCATGCAACAATACTTGTTTGTTTCTGACCTGCTTCCAACCAAGTGTTTAGTGCGTACCAGCTGGTAACTGGATATGAGCTTGACACTTCACACCTATGCATCTTGGTTGTGAAGTATATGTGCTGATTATGTCTCCACTGCATACTAAAATGGGTCTGAGACGACGTTTGAGTATCTATGTTAGCTATGAGTCACCAACGGTTGTCTGATACCTAAAGCCTTTGACAGGTGATCTATTGACTACAAGATTTGCAAATTGTCATTTCGATGAGACAGTCTTTCCGTCGTTAGAGAGAGATAGGAACATGGATGTTCAAGTGGAACGACAGAAATTGTCATGGTTTATCCCCACTCTATCTCATTATGATCCACACACATCACATGTAGAAAATGAAGTGAAACGTATTCTTGATCTTCAGAATGTAGTAGATTCGATGTCTGACTCATTCTCTGAGATTGCGAAAGTGACGAGATCAGATATACCAGCTGCTAATATACCTGCAAGGCTAGAAGTCTTGAAGAAAGGCAAGACCACCTTGGGTCTCAGCATGGCCGCCATCGGTAACGACACTGTCGACCCTAGTGGAGGGGTGTAGATTGTGGCTCCTTAGAGGAAAAATGGAAGGCCACTTGGTTCGACCGATGTGTGTCCAAGGACGTATGAGGCACAAAACAATCCTTTACTCATTAATGTTGTGAATCCTTCTTATGAGATTGTCTTTGATTATAGTTATGTCCATGAATCGATGTTTTATTTCTGGGGGACGTCTCAGGATTTACGTTGGTATCACAGAATATAGAAATCTCAATGTGTTATGCGAACACTTATGAATTGCTGGACCGATCATCCATGCACATCGATGATGTATTCACATATTTCATGACTCAAAAGATCATCGAACCACACTCTGTTACTGAATGTGAACGTAGAGCTGATTGACCTAAATGGAAAAAAGCTAACCAACAGAATTGGATTCTCTAACTAAGAGACATGTGTTTGGCCCGGTAGTGCTAACCCCGTCAAGTGGAAAACTTGTGGGACATAAATGAGTTTTTGTTAGAAAGCGTAATGAGAAAAATGAGGTACTTCAGTATAAGGCTCACCTTGTGGCGTAAGGTTTCTCCCAACGCCCTAGAATAGATTATGAGGAGACATATTCTTCTATAACAGACATCATAACTTTCTGCTACTTAGCAAGTTTGGTAGTATTCGAAAAACTTGGCATGCAGCTTATGAATATGGTTACAACATATTTCTATGGGGATCTAGATTCAGAGATATACATGAAACTGTCGGATGATGTTTCACTACCCAAATCAAATTCCTCTAAACAACGGAGTGCGTATGCTATTAGATTGCAACGCTCGCTTTAAGGATTGAAGTAGTCCGAACGAATGTAGTATGCTCACCTAAGTGACTACTTGATTCGGAAGGGATATAAAAATGACGATCTATGCCCTTGCATGTTCAAAAATAAAACAAGTTCTGGATTACGATTGTGGTCGTGTATATCGATGACATGAACATAATCGGTACTATTGACGAGATAAGAGAAACCACAACTTACTTAAAATCTGAGTTTGAGATAAAAGATATTGGGAAGACTCGATTTTTCCTAGGACTTGAACTAGAGCACTGAGCATGTGGAGTTCTCACCACTAGTCTGCATATGTCAAAAAGATGCTCAGACGATTTGATATAGACAAGATGCATCCTACTTGCACTCCCGTGGTTGGTCGAAGTTTGGATATCAATGAAGAACCATTTTGTCCAAAAGATGATGACGAAGAAGTAATTGGAGCAGAGGTTCCTTACCTCAATGCAATAGACATATTATTGTACTTGGCTCAGTGCACCAGACCAAATATTGTTTTCTCAGTGAACTTGTTAGCAAGATATAGCCTTACGCCAACGCAACGTTATTAGACTGGTATGAAGAGTATATTTTGATACCTAAAGGGAACCATTGACATGAGCTTGTTCTTTCCATACAAAGATTCAAGAGAGACCGCAAACGAGTGTGTCGTCCCAGAGATACTCGACACCGACTGATCACGGGATCAGACTGCAGCCGCCACCGTTGTAGAGTACATCTCCTATGCTGACGGCACCGCCACCACCTCCTATGCTGAAACACCAAACAACGTGTTTGCGAGACCCCTATGTTTTCATCATGGTTAACGATGAATTACTAAAGTTTAAACCGTGTTCGGTAACTTTACAAATGAACTCTTCATGTTCTTCATTTAAGGACTCGAGGTCATAGTACACGTACACACGAGTCTCCCAGTATTTTTGAAATATTTTCAGAGCTTTCGTCTATTTTCTACAAATTTCTAAAGTTTCTGGTAATTTTTTATAACCACTCTAGTAAATAAGTTTTACCATTTAACCATTTACCTTTTATTAAATATGGACAGTTGATCTTTTCCCAAATTTAATCTGGGCCGTCTATTTCTCTACAAAAAGAGAAGAGAGGTCTAACTCGGTCAAACCTCTCCTCCCACTTTGCTCCCGAGCTCTCGTCTCATACGAGCTCTACAGCGACGCTCCGCCACCTCCAGCCACCACTCGTTGGTGCACTACCCTCAAAATACTCCTCTCCTTCTCCTTTACCTAACCTTATCCTCAGAATCCTCAGGCATCCACCGTGCAGGGAGATCGAGCTCCACTGTGCAAGGCGGTCAACGATGAAATCTCGACGATCCAGGTGGCGTGACGGCGCGTGGATGGTATCATTCTTCTCCTCTCTTCTTCTTCTTCTTCTTCTTCTTCTTCTTCTTCTTCTCTTCTTTTTCCTTTCCTTGCCATTACATGTTCGATTGGAACCCTAACGCAAAGTCCCCTTTTTATGTTTTTTCTCTGTTTCTTGGGTTTTCGACGGCGAGTCAACGGTGGACCAATTCTCGGGTTCTGTTGAGTTCCTCGAGCTCCGACGAGGCTGAAAGTTGAGGATTGGGGCTAAGGAAAGGCTATGGGAGGCAGATGAGGTCCTGCTTGATGGGTTTAGGCAAGGAGGAGCTACTGTATTCGAATCTTGGACGAGCAGAGGTGAGGAAGAGTGACTGTTTATGGATTTGGTGAGTAGAGGGGTTTCTGGGTTTGAGTGTGGATCGACAAAGGGTAAGGTTTGATTCCCCTGTTTTGACTAGCTATTATGTTATTGTCGTTTGGTTGTTGATTTGTTGTTGTTCGGATTTTTTCATGTCGAGAATTTGGGAATCGGCGAAACGGGAAAACTATGGCAAATTTCCGGCAAGGTGACCAGAATCCGACAGAATATTCTGGTAAGTCGCCGAAATCTAGTGACTGTCCCGGTGAGGCAGTGAATCTAGCAGAATGCCCAGGAGGTAGTCTTCGACTGATTTTAAAATGTGTTGTTTTCGCTTAATCGAGCTTAAGGGTTGTAATCAGAATTTACATTTAAGAAAACTTGTAAAAAATGAAAACTAACCATAATTAGAATCTTTCCCATTTTAGGAAACTTTCTATTTTGGAGAACCTACTAATTTAGGAAACTTTCTATTTTGAAAAAGTTTCTATTTTTGGAAAGTGATTAGTAAAGAATTGGAGTTTGATGAAATTTGGTCAAATGTTGAATTGTTATCGGAAGATGATAACTATAACCGGAAATGTCAAGTTGACCGCTTTAAGTAAAATGGATGATTCACATTATCGGTTTATCAACTCTTAGTAAATATGTTAGCCAATGTGATGCATTGGGTGTCCATAGTAATTCAACGAGTTACTATGTGACAACCTAACTTCAAATTAAAAATGATTAAGGGAAGTTTAAAAGTTGAATCGGATTTCCTCCAATTAAGCAAAGAGTCGATAATCGGAAAAACAAGATAAAAAGGAAAAAGTGTCATAAAAAGGAACTGGTTGGTCAACTTGGTCAATGTGGTCATTCCTAGTCAAACTAGGAATGCTAGGGTCAAATGGACTGTTATTGTTACTTCATTGCTAAGATACTCTATTTTACAGTGATTCATCGAACGAGTTATCTTACGCGGAGACCTCAGATTACCGAGGCGATACTTATGAGCTTATGTAAGGAACGAAAATTCCAGGTAGGGAGAGCTAAACCCTCTTTGTTAGTGGTTTTGCCTATATATGAAATTACATTGTCTTTGTATGCCCATGGTCGTTGCCTCGGGAAAGTTTTCATTATATTATGCGATAATTGATTTATGATTGGGCCAAGAAAACCTGAGGTTAGACGCGAATGATTTTATTTGATGATGTGATATGTTGAGGAGCACCGTTGTCCTGATTTCTGATGTGTGACCTGAGAGTGACGGGACCTAGTACGTATACTATGTTTCTCACGGTATCGATGACCATGAACCTCAGGAGGGGCAATGCCCTGTTTATATTTTTTTTTCCTTTACGCTCGTCTCATACAGAGTTAAGTGAGTCGTAAGTGAGGCGTGCTACTTTGAGTGATCTGTTTCGCTATAAATGGACACTCTCACTACTATTCATCCTCGAGCGCATAGGTAGTTGACCTAAGTTTGTTGAATAAGCAAACCCGGGATCAGTCATAGAGATTTGAGAAGTCTTGTAGGCTACATTGAGCGCTTTGACCCATGTTTTAGCATACTGCATATTTTTGATCCAAAGATATAAAATGATGGTTTTTATGTGTCAAGATTTTCTAAATGGTTTTATTCCGAGCTCAAATTTATATGTATATGTATATATACATAGTTTTATGGATTTCAAACCACTACACCACATATAGCCTTCAATGACATTTCAGTTATGGCGTTTTAAGCCAAAATGTCATTAAAAGTTTGTATAGATGACGTTTAGCCTAGAAAACGTCATAGAATGCAGACTATACAAAAGAAACATTGTTATGTTGATGGGTTAACGACGTTTTTAAACGCCGTTGATATTTTTCTTTCAATGACGTTCACAAATGCCATAAATGAAAATGCGATGACGTTTGGTGTTAACGCCATCGAGTATAGTTTGTAGATTTGCTCGAATACTCGATCTTATTAACTTGTTCTCTCTCTCTCTCTCTTAAAAAACGTGTTCCCTCTTTTGTCGAAAAAACTTATTTTCTCAAAATCTCAAAAACTCAGAACCCACACACTGAAATATGGATCTCAACTTCTTCGTCTTCTGCATCCTTCTCCTTTGATTGACCCAAATCCTTGGTCCATTCTTTCTTAATCCCAAGACAAAATCCTTGATACCCAAAGGCCAAAATAATTTCTTTGCTTCGTCTTCCTCACTGTGCCAAATCATAGATCATGTCTGCACCATGGCTTACAAAGACGAACCTGATGCCTTTTTGAGTCAGGGGGTTAGGGTTGTCTTTTCACTGATTCCAATTTCTCACGATTCTCATCGACGAAGATGGAAAGTCATTGATGAACGGTTGGCGCTGCCGATTCCGAGGTCATATTGGGATCATGGTCCCTTCCTACTCATCCACCATGACCGATAAAGTTAAGTCGTCCAATTTCGTTTCTTTTCGATTTTGTATCGGATGAGGAATTTGGGTTCCTTGTAAATTGTAGAATTATAAGTTAGTCGATATCGTCCTTTTTCAGGGTTTGAATAGTATTTGCTCTTCCGCATATATGTTTTTTCACTGTTTATGAGGGCCATTTTTAACGGAATTGGTACTATATGCAGGTACTCCACCTTATGATTAGATGTTCTAACTTGGGTAAGGTTGTTTGTACTTTGTAACTTTGGTTCTATAATTTATGGTTCTGCTAAGATCTAGGTTAAATTCATTTCTGGTTGAAAACACCGTGAGTTTTCAAAATAGTTTTTATTCAAAATATTTTTGTTTTTCCTCTGTATCAATCCATATAGACATCTTTAAAAGTTTCCAGAAAGCTTGAATGCTAACTTTTTAGATATTGTTGGTATGTTTAAAGCCCAGAATTAAGTGTAATAACTTGGTCTAAAAGTACTAAGAGATGTTTTCTGAGGAAGGACAAAGGGTTACTGTATGATAGAGCGAATTACTTCTTCTTTTTTTGAGTCTGTTTATAATTACATTTTAGAGATATTCTCTCAACTTTGTGTAGGAAGAGAGGGTTTTGAATTTTATTTTAGTTTTGTCCTCATGATGTTAACTAGGAGTTGGTTAACTTCTCATTCATCCAAGTGTATCATGTTGTGTGTGATCAAATGTGTGTGCTTTATGAAACTAAGAAGCCCAGAAAAAATTGTGTAGTCAGTGGTCACATTATGTTATCAAGTTAAACAATCCAATTTCTTTTTTAGCAAGTTACTTCCTATATTTTGCATCTAAACTAACTGCCACTTGTAAGCAGTGGTTTTGCTGGACTAATGTATGCAGATTCATTCTAATGGATATGTTTAACTTGGTCAATATAATTGAGTAGCAGCTTAAAGTTTTTTTTTGCTCAGTGAGCCACTGATAAAGATGAAAATATTGCTGCAGCCTACCCAAAAATTCTGTAACTAGTGTAAACCTACTTATATTAACTAGTGTGATTTTCTATTGAAAATAGGTGGCAATCCCTATAGGTTAGATTTTTCACTGAGGAGGTTTGTTTCATGTAAACTAAGCTTATTTGGTGTGAACACAGTTTGAGTGTATGATGTATATGGTTTACTTGATTTAGTGTTCAATATATATGAATGATTTAAATTCTTCATGCCACTTAGATACCTATATATATGAATTATTCTATAGCTGTTGAGTTTTTCCCATGCAGTATTTGGCCTTATAATATTTACGCTTTACTGGTAATGAGGTTCTATTGATATCAGAACATTAATTGTTTAAATCTTGCAGCTTCAAAAAATAGACAGTTTCCTCCTTACCTTTGAGTCTATGAATCGGATGTAGTGCTAGAATTTTTCTGTAGTATGATGTATGTAGTATAAGTTTCTCAATTAGATTTTATAAACAATGCTTAAATTTTCTATATTATGTTATATAGTATTATAGATTCTTCAATGGAATATTGTAGATGAGTATCTCATCTTTTGCTTGTTCAAATGTACATAGTTTTTATAGCATTTTTTTGCTAACAGAATAATTGATTTTCTGCCTATGAAAATCAATATATATATATATATATATATATATATACTTTGCAAACTCATATCAAATTACTATTAAAGACATGTAAAAACTTATTACTTTCACATATAATACACGTTTAGACTACAAATTCATATCTCATTCTAAAACATCCAAATTAAGAATCTATATATATAGATAATGAAATCGATAGATCATAGATGGTTTCTTATGAATGTAAAATATTTGTTGCAAAAAAAAGGAAATTGGTTTCAGAGATGATGTATCTAAAAAAATAGTTGATAGGATTTCGACAAATTAAACAAGATGAAACAAACAGCAAACAACTAGATCAATTGATTGTTCTTGATAAGATCCAATATCTATGTATATGAATCACTTAATTTTTAGAAAATATTTGAATTTTTTTTTATCAAATGTATTTTTTATATAATGGTTCATCTTTTATTGATTTTTTTGAAGAATGACGCAAAGTCATATTATTGATCACAGAAATGTAAGAATATAATATAAACATAATACTCGCAAATGCAACGTAAAATAAGAACTATGCAAAACAACCTATATGACATAAAGTCATCTTAATATTTTAGACCTTTAAATAGACACTACGATCAATAAATCGAATCTGTAATTGATGGGTTTTACAATTTCTCATGTGTAAATGATAAATTCAAAAAGTTTCTCTTCTTTTCTTACTATTCCTTGAACCAGTCGAGGTTATGCCACCTTCCATCTGATAGTGTTGGTACCGCTACAAGTTAATCAGCCTCGATAAAAAAGCATATAATAAAACAGATACCAAGTCTCATCTCAAAACAACACCTATTGCCCCAATCCTCAAGTAGACCTGACAAAATACCGTGTCGTGTTCATGTCAGATTAATTTTGTTTCGTTTATTTATCGTATCACACGATAATACATCGTTAAGTTATTGTAAGCATGATGTTAAAACCAAAATCAAACCATAAAATATCGTTTTAACCATTAAAACCCGTTAAGATAATTAATCATAATATCTAATATTTTTATTTGTTTTTCACATTTTCTATAAAGATAAAAATAGATATTAATAAATATATTGAAAATACTTACCTTTTTTATTCAGAGTTGAGTATGTCATATAGATATGGTGAAAGAAAATATGATGAACAAAATAATTCTCTAGCCTTTCTTATATATAATAGACAAGAAATTATAAAATTATAAAAAATATCCTTAATATTAATGAGTTTATTGTATTACCGTTTTAATCCTCAATCAAACCACTAAAATTCGGGTTCTTAACGTGCTGGCCTTTATCAAACCAAGCCTATAAATTTCATTGGTTTTGTGTCGTGTGCAGTTCTGTCTCGCCCACGCCAAGGTCTCCAACCTTGATCAACTTCTAAAGTTGTACATGGCAAAGTGGACTCAAGTCACTCAAATCCAAATGCAGTAGCTTTTGCTTTGCGATGAGCACATAGAAGAAGCAAGACTACTATTCAGATGCAGAGAAAACCAAAGGCCTCATCCTTCATTTGGTGAGAGATGAAAACGTCGTCGTTTTCTCTCCTCTCTCGCCTCCGTCACTCCTGCCGCTCATCCTCCCCCTCCTCCTCAAAGTTTCTGCTTTTCCTCTACGACGATCGCCGCTCCTCCCAAAACGCACCGTTTAGCTCCTACTCCTACTCCACTCAAACTCACACTCAGCTAAACCGGCTCTTCTCTTCAAAACGGTTCGTTTTGCTCGACTTGCTTCCTTCCCATAGTGGTCATCAGCAGAATCAGCTCCTTTTGCATCGAAGTAGGTCACTATTTTTTTTCTATCTGGGAGTCTGTAATTTTGTCTCAATTGCTCAATTTTGGGCCAAAGTTTTGTGCTTTAATTGGGTTTGGTGTTATTTGCAGATTTCTTCACCAGAGCTAAACCTGTTAAGCAAGTTAAAATTGAATTCAATGACCAGCACAGGTACCCATCATGAAACTCTTTCAAAGTTTTAATCTTTTTGTATTCTAATGATGACCCGCAAGCTTATATGTGTTTCCCCAATTGCGAATGTGAGCTTTGGTTTTGGTTGTTTTTGCATGAAATGTGGGGACTAGTCAAAGAGCAGTCACAACTGCATTGTGGTGCAACTTTCTAGTGTTTTCGCTTAAGTTTACAGTTTGGTTGTCCACCTCGAGTCATGTGATGTTTGCTGAGGTTGTGCACTCTGTTGCGGATTTTGCTAATCAGGTGGGTGGTGGTGCTTTGTGTCTATGCTGAAAGGAGGTTGTTTTTGAATTGTGGCTTTTTGTGGTTCACCTCGATTGGTGATCATTGTATGAGGAGAAACTAATTGATATTGTTGACACTGTAGGTGCTTCTTGCTTATGGGTTGAGTAGCTCAAGGCGCGCACCAGACGCTCTCCACCCGTGAGTCTTTCCAACCCTTAAACCCGCCTTTTCTAGTTATTTGTAAACCTCTTTCAGCTTTTAAAGTGTGAGAAAATTAATAGGGATTATGTGCATACTTAAATTATTTTGTCCTAGAGCTTCAGAAAGATAGCATCTGTGGCCTACAATAATAAATCTAGCACTTAAGACAAGTTTAAGTGCTGGATTACTTTTATAAAGCTAGTACTTAGGAGCAGTGAATTCCGTAACATTCTAGTCATGAGCTATGAATGAAAATTGAATACTTGTATGCATACAACGGATTCGTCTTGGTTATCAATAGAGCGAATAGATATCTGTTTAGGTTAAGAATCAGCTTCAACTATCTTGGTTCTCTAGTTGTATTTGGTGAAATTTCTTGACAGCCTAAACTCTAACAAGGAGAGTTATTCAAGGTTCTTTGGATCCAAAATCATTAGTGAGCTAAAACCTGCCACTCTTTTCTGTGTCGAATGAAGAGACATCTGTTATTCAAGGTTCTTTGGATCCAATATCATTAGTGAGCTAAAACATGCCACTCTTTTCTGTGTCGAATGAGAGACATCTGTTTGAGTGCTGAGTTGATTACTTTGATTTTGGCAGTTATGGATACTCCAAGGAGAGATTTGTTTGGTCTTTGATATCTGCTGTTGGTATCTTTTGTCTTGGTTCTGGTGCAACTATTGTTCATGGAGTTCAAAACTTGTGGGTTTCACAGGTAATTGAATAGTTGAGTTACTTTTTACTAAGCAAAAACCAAAATCCACTGGTCTTTTTTATTATTCTTAGTTTCTTTTAAAAAAAATTATATCATTATCTTGTTTGCATATGAAACTGTGTTCTATTGAATTTGTCTGTGTTTTTCCTCAGCCCCCTCCAAATATTCAATATGCCGCTATAGTGATTGGTGGTTCATTTATAATTGAAGGTACAGACACTGCATCATGAAGATGATTGCCAGTCCCAAGCATATATTATGTTGGTTTTGTCTTCCCAAATTTCTCCTTTAACACTCTGTATTCATTTTGCTAGGCGCGTCTCTGCTTGTTGCAATCCAAGCAGTCAAGAAAGGCGCCGCTCAAGAGGGCATGAAATTAAGAGACTATATTTGGCGTGGTCATGATCCTACCGCTGTTGCAGTCATGACTGAGGTAATATTCTGAGTCTGTTCTTTTAATCCCCATTGGTTGCTGGAACTAGTTCGTTTCCATGATTGTGTCCCCTTTGTTGCAGTTTCTTTCCATCACTAAGGATGTTTCGTGAAGTATATGGGTTCCCCTGCACTAAAAGTACATTAGTTTATGATTGATTTTGATATTTAATAATTGAAAGAAGTTTTGGCCTAATCACTACAAACGAGCTCATCTGCTTGAACCGTCTGACCTCCATTGTGATGACTGTCCGAGAATTTTCTAATTAGATTGCCATGCTTATTGAAGCTAGACACTAACTCACACTAAACATGTCAACTCAATGGAATCAATCTGTTGAGATATATATCCCACATCGGGAATATGAGACTTTACCTGTGGGTTTATAAGGGTTTGGAGTTTGGACTACTCTCTCCATTGCCAATTGGTTTTAGAGTTGAACCTCATACTACTTTATCATGGTATCAGAGCGGGTTACCCACATACACGTGTGAAGCCCAGATGCCACACAAACTCCACGACCACCCAAGTTGTTGTTCACGTGTTAGGCTAAAAGATTCGCCACACGTGCGAGGGCGTGTAGAGATATATATCTCACATCGGGAATATGAAACCTTGTCTATGGGTTTATAAGGGTTTGGAGTTTGGACTACTCTCTCTATTGCCAATTGGTTTTGGAGTTGAACCTCATACTACTTTATCACAATCTGTTACTAACCTTAGCTGCTTAGCATAACCCTAGACTTAATTGAAGAATGATAGTCATTGATCTTGTTTACTGTCTCATTCTTGCTCTGTATGTTAGTAGCTTTCAAGAAGTAACTTTTCAGCAGATGATATTACAAGTTATTTTATAGCTATTTTTTGGCATTATTTGTATAAGGATTGCATACTGAACTGCACATGTATATACTGCATTATGTGAATAATGCGTATAATGTGATCGGATTCAATGGGGCACCTGTTACTAGCCTGGTTACTAGCCTGATGGCAGAAATATATTAATAAAACTCTTATTATTTCATCCTTTGTTTGATTTTCCTCATAGTAGGTGACCTTGATCGTGGCTGATTGGAGAATATTCGTCTTCAATAGCTGACCAGTCACTCTATTTTTATTTTGCTCAAATTGTAAGTGTGTCCTCAATAGTTTCTTTATGAATATGCAGGATGGTGCCGCTGTAGCTGGTCTTGCTATTGCTGCAGCATCATTGGTTGCAACTAAAGTCACAGGAAATGGAATTTATGATCCTATAGGTTCAATTGTAGTGGGCAACCTACTCGGAATGGTAAGGAATGGTTCTTGTCATAAATAGTTATGTGGATTCTGAAAGAGAATAATATACTTTTATTCTGAAGAAATGATTTGAATATATGCAATTCAATGCCAATCAGTCGTGTGGTTATCTGATGCTGGGCATTTTTTTTAATTTCTTTCTTGTCTGAAAATGCTCGCACTTTATTCAAAAAAAGATAATGCTGGCACTTAGAAACAACAAAATAAATGAAGACAGACTTATATCTACATTACTACTGTGATTGTTTTAACTATTTTGAATCTATCATGCAGGTGGCTATTTTTCTGATACAAAGGAATCGACATGCTTTGATTGGTAGGGCAATGGATGACCAAGATGTGGAGAAGGTTCTTCAGTTCTTGAAAAATGACCCGGTATACCTATGCTAAATGATTTATACTAGTACACTTGCTAGTTGCGTGTCTTCGTGCTATCAGCTTGTAAATATCACTGATTTTTTTATAGGTTGTGGATTCTTTATATGATTGCAAAAGTGAGGTGATTGGCCCGGGATTCTTCAGATTCAAGGCTGAGATAGGTTACTTTCTTTCTTTTCTCAAATCTTATTAGAGTGGTTCTCCATGGAAATTTCTGTTGCTATGAATCCAGTAATGTTCGGCCTCTATTGTTTTTATCTAAAGTAGATCTTTTTCAGAATAATTAGTAACTTTTTAAATGCAGCTTTGGTGGCATTTATTTGCTTATAAGGATTTTATGCAAACAGATTTCAATGGAGTGGTGGTAGTTCAAAATTATCTCTATAGGACTGGACGTCAAGAATGGGCAAGACAGGTTAATCATCTCTCTGGTTCTCCTGTTCCTGAAAGTTGCTCCCTATAGTTTCTTTTCAACCATTTCATATGTTTACATATTTGCTAAAACTTTGTTATCGATCATAATTCCTTGGTGTTCTTGCCGTTCTATACTTACATATTATAAAATTATAATAATGCACAGTTTCGTGAAGCTGCAAAGGAGAAAGACGATGATGCTTTGCTGAAAATGATGTCAAATTATGGTATGTATTATGACGTCACTTGCATTTATCATTATCTCGGTGATTGAGCTGGAATTCTGGTATATTATGACCGTCTCTTATTGCAGGTGAAGAAGTAGTTACAGCCTTGGGGAGTGAAGTGGATAGATTGGAAAAGGAGATCCAAGAGCTTGTTCCTGGTATACGGCATGTCGACATAGAGGCACACAATCCAATAGAGCTAACCATGTGATCTAAAGATTCTGTTCTGTATGGGGTGTGCATTTGTGCTTGTGATCCATTAAAGGACAGCGACTTCTTGAACCCGATATGCAAAAGGTATGTATGAACTGTCAATAGTTACATTATGCGTGGAATACTAGTTCCCTGAATTTTGTCATCATGTAGTCATTCTTTATTCAACAGAGTACTTGAAGCTGTACGTTAATATCAAATACATGTTGTAATGTCTATGTAGAAGTTGTGACTTGTGAGATAACAAGAAATTTAGTTTGGCATCAAAATAGTGAATCTAATAGGTCACGTTTCTTCTCAAAAATGGAAAAAGAAAAAGGAAGAGTGAATCTAATAGATAATTAGTGTGAAGAATTACCTGCCATGAAACTTTTTTCTTTCTCGTCTGGAAGTTGATTTGCAAAAATGAATAGTTCAGACATAAAATGGTGACTTTACCGATAATGAATTAGCTACAAATATTCATGTACTGGCCATATAAGTTTCGCAATTAAGTCAAAACATTGTCGATACGCTTGACTGCTTATTCTTTTGACACAAATAGGTGCACAAGTTTTAACATAACTATCTACCATTTGGTTACGACCTTACTTAAGATATAGTTTGTGATGTGTTTTAGTGACGATATGGTAGAATTACGAAATACTGGTTTTAAAGTTTTACTATATTTTTCTCTTTTATTTCCTCTTCCATTCTCGTTCCGCTTTGCAGCTCATATCTTAACCGCAAACTCATTCTTATTATCTCAGCCAAATCTCCCACAGGTTCCTTATAAATCCACAACAAAAATAAGCTTCATATGGTTGAAACTACAGGTTTTTAAGAGAAGGAAACCTCATTGAAAGTCAGGAGAGATGACGTGGATCTGAGGTCTGCCTTTGTTAGTTTGTTGTCAGCCAAGGTTGACAGAACCTTGACAGCCATGTTGCTCAGATGTCTTGTTTTGATTAATGTTCTTAATTATTACATATTTGATAACTAGATCTGATACTCTTCTGTGTTTGTAGGTTTAGTTTCTGTTATGTGTAGCTAATTCGTAGAATGGAAGCTAGATGTGATCGCAGGTTAGAGAGAAAAGTTCATGGAACGTCTTTCTTAGCTAATTTGTAGAAGAGGATATAGGCTGAGTTTGGAAGAGTTTATAAGCTCCTTTGCTTTTAAGCACCAAAGGTTTTGGTGTTTGGTAAGTCCAAAAATAAACTACTTTTTTAAAAAATATAAAGTGTTTTGAGGGAAAAAGAAGAAGCTGCAAACACCCACCTTCTGCTTATAAGTTAAAAGTCAGCTTATATCTTATAAGCCCAGCTGCACCAAACACAGCCATAAGACTACAAATTATGAAGGAAAAAGAACAGAAGATAGAGAACCAAAATTAGATATGAGATACTTTTGGCCGGTAATTGTGGGGGTTAGAAATAATGCTCCCTAGGATTCCCGGCAAAGTGAATGATCAACTAATGATAGGGGATTGAGTGCAGCTATTAAGAATAAAATTGAATATAGTGTTGAATGCCAACAGTTATTACAACAGTTATAAACAGTTTTGGACGTTGCGACGATTGCAGAGGTTAAAGGCATATCATCAATTCAGCGGTAACCGACAATGAGATAAATGTTACAATCAATACAGTAATGATTTCAGTCATAAAGGGTAGTGGTGGTTACATGATGTAATAATTCAGCTCACACCTATATAAAGGGGACATGAACTCAGGTAATACATCAGATTCTAGTTTGAATTAGTTGACTCGTCTTTGATACGCAATGACTTGGGCGTCAGAGTGTCTTTTGCAGGTACCACCTCACCTGGTGTAGCGGACGAATGAGCATTCATAGATGACTTCTGCCTTAGTTCGTATTATTGGTGAGAGAATTTGTAATCCAAAAATTTTCTACACCAACAATTGGCGCCTTCTGTGGGAAGCACCTTTCCCTAAAAGGTGATGGTGGGAGTTGCATGTGAAGATAACTTGTTCTTGACGTTAGGATTAGGTGATGACGGAGACCTTTAACAAATCCGAATGGTTAAATATTTGAACTTTCTTCTGAAGTTAATACACAATGAGTGTGGTGGGAGCTAGAGTAACTCGATGAGGTAAAGCTTGTGAAGGAAAAAGGGATCGAAGTCATGTCATTCGCCTATGTTACCGCAAATTAAAGAGCAAGGCACAATGCAGGTGCGACATAAGGAGAAGGGTGTGTGTAGACGTAGGGTGCTAGGGGGCAACACAACGTGGGGTGGAAGCGAGGAACATGAAAACGTCAGAGCGCGCCCAAAAGGTAAGCGAGAGGGCGAATGCTGTAGAGGCGAGCGAGAGCGCGAATGTCGCAAAGACTACCGGCAGCGTGGATGCCGTAGTGGCCAGCGCGAATGCTGTGGGGGTCGAGAGCGAGTCTGAAAGTCGCCAACACAAGCACAAAGGCAATCATAGGCGTAGGCATGATGCAAGCTTGAGATGGACGCGAACATGCGAGGTATTGAATTGAGAAATCACCCATGAGACATAAATTGTGGTCAAACAATTGTTGTTTAAAGTGGAAAATTGTTTTTCTCCTTGTGCTAAAGAGATCAGGGTGATTATGTGGGAGGTAATGTATTCAACGCCTTTAATTAACAATTAGCTGAGTCACTTATTCGACGTAAATCACGGTCATGAAAATGAAGTCATGCATGAAAATAAATTGCGATCATAACTATGATAATAGTAAAATGCAATTTTTGTGATTTTTAGTGTGAAATGACTAGTTGTTTAAGTGTTGCAATAATGAGTTTTATGAAGCAAGCATAATTTTACAAGCAATGACAGGAAAGAGCGTTATAAACTCAAGAAAATTTGACGCCATTGCAAACTTACTTATATTCCCAAAAACCAGACTCAAAACACCAAAATCAAGTTTACTAGGAGTAGTAAACTTACTTTTGTTCCTAAAAACCAGATTCAAAACACCAAAACCAAGTTTACTAGGAGTAGTAAACTTACTTCTGTTCCTAAAAACCAGACTCAAAACACCAAAACCAAGTTACTAGAAGTAGTAAACTTACTTCTGGGGTTAGTAAACATCAATACACATCATAAACAACAACATTCATATCCAGTAATTCAGTGAATCAATACACATCATAAACAACGTTCATATCTAGTAATTCAGCGAGTCATATAATAATGTTCCTATTAAGCTTCCTCGAGAAAGAGAGAGAGACAGAGAGAGACAAAGACATTGAGAGAGTACATCTAGAGGCAGTGGCTTCCCCGTCGTGCACAGAGGCAGCGGTAGAGACATGAGGTGTGGTGCACAGAGTCTGAGCGACGACGATGTGAGAGAGATTAGATCTTGTTTTGACCTACCAGAGGAGGAGGTAGAGGCTTTGTCGTCGATGTTGTGACTCCGCCGTCGAGTTTGGGACTTTGACGTCAAGGCTAGAACTCCACCGCCTGGGTCTGACTTTGTCGTCGAGCAGAGCGGCGAGCAAGGAGGAGGCTAGTGCAAAGGAGAAGGGCGGTGCTAGGATCTGGTCACCATAGATGGTGGTGGCGAGGGTGATGTCGCCGGCTTGGATTTCAGAGAGAGAGAGAGACGATCGAGAATGAGAAGAGGTGAGGAAGTGAGTTGGTTTTGATTAGGTTTGGATATTTTTGTCTTTTGTTACAAACTGTTGAAATGAGAACTAATAAAAGTTTTTAGACCTACTAGGGTGGCCATACGAAACCGAAAACCGAAAAAATCCGAACCGAACCGAAACCGAAAAAAACCGAACCGTAACCAAAAAACCAAACCGAAAAACAAAAACCGGACCGAACCGGGTATGTATGGTCCGGTTTTCGGTTTGGGGTCCATAGAAACCGGACCGGACCGAAAAACCGGAAAAAAAATAAATATATAAACTCATGAATTAAAATGACTTTAATTATAAAGTAGGAAAGAAAAAGACTTTAATTATGGAAGAAAAATTATCAAAAAACTCGTGAAATAAGATGTGTTCGGAATGATGAAATACGGCTATGGTTAAAAAATCACGTAATTCGGGTAACGTCTCGGTGCCGATTGTAGCGGTCAACCCTATTTACCTTTATTATTCCCTATGGGGAGCCCTATCGTCGGAAGGTAAATGCCCCAAAATGTTTATATGGGCGGTTGCATCTCATTTACGTGAGTGTTTTTCGTGTAGAAGGTTTGACAAAAATACGTAATATAGAGGTAGATATGAGTGTTTCCGTGTGTTAAGTGACGATGGATCAGGGTTGACCGTTTCGATCGAGCTCTTAACTTTGTCGGATCCAGTTGAATTTTTGTCCACAGACATCTTTCGTCATAATGATCATATCTGACGGTCGAATTTTAATTTTTGACTTTTAGTTATCGGAATCACAATATGCATACTAATGTTATATAACTTGTTTATTAGGTTTTAAGTAAATGCACAACTTTATGAACCAACTCTACATAGAAGCAAAATTATCAAAAAACTCGTGAAATAAGATGTGTTTAGAATGATGAAATACAGCTCTGGTTAAAAATCACGTAATTCGGGTAAAGTCTCAGTGCCGATTGTAGCGATCAACACTATTTATCTTTATTATTTCCTATGGGGATCCCTATCGTCGGAAGATAAATGTCCCAAAATTTTTATATGAGAGGTTGCATCTCATCTATGTGAGTGTTTTTCGTGTAGAAGGTTTGACAAAAATACGTAATATAGAGATAGATATGAGTGTTTCCGTGTGATAAGTGACGATGGATCAGGGTTGACCGTTCCGATCGAGCCCTTAACTTTGTCGGATCCAGTTGAATTATTTTCCACAGACATCTTTCGTCATAATGATTATATCTGACGGTCGAATTTTGATTTTTGACTTTTAGTTATCAGAATCACAATATGCATACTAATGTTGTATAACTTGTTTATTAGGTTTTAAGTAAATGTACAACTTTATGAACCAACTCTACATAGAAGCAAAATTATCAAAAAAACTCGTGAAATAAGATGTGTTCGGAATGATGAAATACAACTCTGGTTAAAAAATCACGTAATTCGGGTAACGTCTCGGTGCCGATTGTAGCGGCTAACCCTATTTACCTTTATTATTACCTCTGGGGAGCCCTATCGTCGGAAGGTGAATGTCCCAAAATTTTTATATGGGAGGTTGCGTCTTATCTACGTGAGTGTTTTTCGTGTAGAAGGTTTGACAAAAATACGTAATATAGAGATAGATATGAGTGTTTCCGAGTGAAAAGTGACGATGAATCAGGGTTGACCGTTCCAATCGAGCCCTTAACTTTGTCGGATCCAGTTGAATTATTTTTCACAGAAATCTTTTGTCATAATGATCATATCTGACGGTCGAATTTTAATTTTTGACTTTTAGTCATCAGAATCACAATATGCATACTAATGTTGTATAACTTGTTTATTAGGTTTTAAGTAAATGCACAACTTTATGAACCAACACTACATAGAAGCAAAATTATCAAAAAACTCGTGAAATAAGATGTGTTCGGAATGATGAAATACAGCTCTGGTTAAAAAATCACGTAATTCGGGTAACGTCTCGGTGCCGATTGTAGCGGTCAACCCTATTTACCTTTATTATTCCCTATGAGGAGCCCTATCGTCGGAAGGTAAATGTCCCAAAATTTTTATATGGGCGGTTGCGTCTCATCTACGTGAGTGTTTTTTGTGTAGAAGGTTTGACAAAAATACGTAATATAGAAGTAGATATGAGTGTTTCCGTGTGATAAGTGACGATAGATCAGTATTGACCGTTCCGATCGAGCCCTTAACTTTGTCGGATCCAGTTGAATTTTTTTCACAGTCATCTTTCGTCATAATGATCATATCTGACGGTCGAATTTTAATTTTTGACTTTTAGTCATCAGAATCACAATATGCATACTTATTTTCTATAACTTGTTTATTAGGTTTTAAGTAAATGCACAACTTTATGAACCAACTCTATATAGAAGCAAAATTATCAAAAAACTCGTGAAATAAGATGTGATCGGAATGATGAAATACAGCTCTGGTTAAAAAATCACGTAATTTGGGTAACGTCTCGGTGCCGATTGTAGCGGTCAACCCTATTTACCTTTATTATTCCCTATGGGAAGCCCTATCGTCGGAAGGTAAATGTCCCAAAATTTTTATATGAGCGGTTACGTCTCATCTACGTGAGTGTTTTTCGTGTAGAAGGTTTGACAAAAATACGTAATATAGAGATAGATATGAGTGTTTCCGTGTGATAAGTGACGATGGATCAGGGTTGACCGTTTCGATCGAGCCCTTAACTTTGTCGGATCCAGTTGAATTTTTTTCCACGGACATCTTTTGTCATAATGATCATATCTGACGGTCGAATTTTAATTTTTGACTTTTAGTCATCGGAATCACAATATGCATACTAATGTTGTATAATTTGTTTAGTAGTTTGTAAATAAATGTGCAACTTTGTGAACCATAACCATTTTTCCCTATAATCTTAATAAGAAGAAAAATTATCAATTAGAAAAAAAAAACGAACCGCACCGAACCGTAGGTGTGGTTTGGTTTGCGGTTTGGCCTCTTGAATAGTAAAAAACCAAACCGAATCGGACCGAAATATAACATTAGTTTGGTTCGCGGTTTGAGGTATAAACCGAACCGAAGTGGACCGGAGCCAGCCATAAGACCTATTGGGCATTTTTTCCTATTTTTATAGTAAATAATCAATACCCCTAAAATTAAGTCAGAATTTGCTTGCTAGCAAAAATTTCTAGTTGCACTCGTGGGCAATAAACGAGTGTTATCTAGCTCAAAATTTTTAGACAGCCAATTCTTGTTGTTAACCTGTGAGACAATCGTGTGATCTTGTATTAGATTGAAATTAGGTCTTCTCAGAACTAAACGACTCTGTATCTCAATGATGTGGTAGGAGATACATTGCTCGTTTATCAAGATGCGTCAATTCAACATCTCACAAAAACCTCTCCAGTAAACAATGAAACTGACGATACAAGTCACACAACGGTGTGTTAATTTCGGCTTTCTGTCAGTTGATAAGGTCTTTCTTCAACAGATTCCAATTGCGGCAAAGAGTTGTAGAGAACACTACATACTTCTATACAAGTGCTACTACTGCTACTAACAAGCACAGGTAGTGCCTTTGACGGTAGCAATGTGCAGATACCTTATTTGTTTTCATATCTCTCTAGTCTCTACTCAACTTCTTGGACAAAAGCCAAGTTCTATCATGAAATTCACAAGGTTATATTATTGTTTTCTGTCATGACAAATTTTATAAAACCCTCAAGTCCAGCCAGAAATTAAGTTTTTAGATTGATATACCTTATAAACACCCTTGGATCTTTGATCCAACTGTCTTATTTTCTCCTGTTTTGGTTCTATATGATTCAAATCATCCAATGAAATTCGCTCACCACCCCAAAAGTCTTGCAGTGATTGTTCAGATTTGTTTTATTCACTTCAATTAGGTCTTTTTTAAAGTTCTGTTCTGTAGAAACTAGTTGGGGAATTGTTTCTTGTGGTTGCAGAACATTGTTGAATAGGTGATGAGACTAATGAATGGGTTTGCAAATACAGATGGTTGTTTCGAGTTTCGACTCTAAGCAGCTCATGGATTCAGGATTGCATGCTTTTCAGAACAAATCAAAGTCATCAACTACATGGGGCAAGTTCAGTGAAAATCATAAATAATCCTTCTTTTCAACCCAATTTGGAAAGTGTGACAATATTACAAAGAATAGAAGAAAACTGTTCAGGAATATATCAAACATATGAAGCAATCACAATCCATTGAAAACTTTTGTCAACGAGTGTCATAAAAGATCACCAGAACAGATAAACTTCTGTTTAGGGGTTCTTGTATGTAACACAAACACAGATTGAGTATACATTATACAAACTAGCCTGTCCATCTTCTTAACCAAAAAACTCAATTTGGTTAAATACCATTACCTAATACCACCCTCTTTGAAGGCTTCAATACATCTTGCCATGATGCCTTTTCCTTTGCTGGGTTTTTTTCTAGCAGTCACTGGCAAAAGCATGAATATGCCATATGGTTCTTCTTCGATACGTAATGCGTGATGAAGTTGGCGGCAGATGCAGAAGAGTCAGAAATGTCAGCTGGTACAAGAATTTCAGTTTTGCTGGAAGCAATTCTCTTACCAGCTACATTTGCATAAAACAAGCCAGAGATGGCTGGTACGAATACATCACTCTGAGAACATACATAGTAGTCGATGATCTTTTCATATTCAGAACCCTCTGAATCCAGGAACTTTGATTTTTTGTCTGCAGGGACAATGCCATCCTGCAACAGATTCCAGAAGCATTATATACATGAAATTATAATACCAACGTTATTGATTAATAGGAAGAGTATGAGCATTCCAAAAGAATAATTAGCAATAGATTGAAGTTTATTTGGACTACTCTAATCATTCATAAAATAAACAAAGAAAAATAAGGTAAAACGTTAAGAGCAGAAGAAGCCTATTACCTTTATATAAGTTTTAGGAAAGATATCTTTCAGATTATCAAGGCTGCTGTCCCATTTTGATTCAGTCACATAAATGGTAGTATCCTTGCCAAATCCAATTTTCCGCAGAAATAAAGCAATTTCTTGCGGATTGTAACAACTTTTTGTTCCACTTTCATCTCCTTGGCAACCATTCTGCTCCAACATCTCAACCCTCAAGTCCACTGCTACAAATTGGCCATTTGTCTTGCGACTCAAAGTTCTCAGGCGCTCAACCGTTGAATCAACTACTTCACTAATTTCTGGTTGCAACTCTAAAGTTCCAAACATTCCTAAACATGCAACCGAATCACTAGCACTCTTTTTTTCTGTCTTCTTCATGTTTACTGAGGGAAAGTAAGTTGCCAGCCTTATGTTGCCCTTGGACCTGTAAATTGGTTCCACATGTTCCACAATATAATCTTCTGTAACCCGATTAGGGACCTTCACAGCAGCAAGATTCCTTGATGATAGTTTACCAGGTCGTTCTTTTGCCACTTTAACAACACCGTCCAGGCTAAGAATAAACTTATCAACATCATAAACCTCTTCAAAGTTCCTGGAAGAAGAATATCCAAAAAGTTGAAGACGTCAATGGATATAAAAGAGAATCACTTAGTTCATGGTATTGGTCATTCATCAAGTTCACAAATCAGTACCATGGTTACTACATTACTAACAGCCAAATACAAACACAAGCAACATAACAAGGTATTCCTAGTTTAAAACTACAAATAGTCATAGCAAATCATGTTTTAATTGAGGATTTGCAACCAACCTTTCATCCCCTGGTTTGCTCCCTCTAATGTCAGGAACTACAAGAGTTGCCCCTAGATACCTTGCCACAACAACTACATCAGCAATCTGGATAATACGAAGGAAACGGTGAATGAGAGAATATATATATATATATATATATATATATATATATATATATCACATTGACGGCTAATAGAAAGAAAAAGTTACAGGGAAAGCTCTTAATAAACATATGCAACATTCATCAAGTAGCAATACACATCTCCAATCACATTGACAATCATTTGACCCTCACGGACATGCAATTATGTTCTGTAAATGTAAAATCAGCAGGCGGAGGATGCTAGAGAATAAATTTATAAAAGAAGATCCAGAAAATATACATGGTAGAGATACACTTGTAAGTTGTAACACGGTTCACTGATTGACAGAACGATGAATGACTTAATTTTGAAAAGAAATGACTATTTATGAAAATTTGATGCAGTTAGGCCAACAACCATAAAGAACAGATAACTGAATCAACTAATCAAATCTTAATTTGTAAAATTTAAATACCTGTGAAACATGGTATTCAGGGCCGTTTGTTAATGAGAAAAGGACAAACCCGTCAGTCTGATCCACATCATCTGCAGACAGATAAAAAGCAAGTAATTACAGAGAAAGTAAACATCAGATGAAAGTATAGGCCATTAGGCAGTGTAAAGCAAACTTACCCAAACCTGGCTTAGACCAGCATGGTTTTAGCTCTTGGTCATCATCGGTAATCCCACCCTTCTTAGCAAGGGAAAAGAGGCCCTCTTTTGAGATCTTGGCATTCTCCAAGGCACCTCTTCCGTCTCCAGGAAATTTCTCCTACACAGAGCAAACCAGAAGACAATGAATTGAAGAATCCAGTAAATAAATGATCCAATTCATTCATTGTAAACAAGCAATACATAATCTCCAGATATCCACATCTATTGAATTCAAAAATTATCACTCGACAGAGATATATTCATAAAGATCAGATTTAGCTGACCAAAAAAATCTTACAATTGGAGAGTTCTATTGCTAACAAACAAAGAATGGGAATTGACACAACTAAAGATAACTGAAATGGGCTAAATCCAAAGTCTTTGTCATGATTCAACTTCAAACAAAGCAAATCAATCAAAACCCATCAGAGAAAACAACTCAAATGAAACAAAAACTCCAGACAGAGACAGAATGAGATAAAAGCAAAGACATTTATTTGAAACTTATGCAAAGAAACCAAAGTCAAGGTAGACCAGATACAACAGCAATGAGTTAAGAAATGTAAAGGGTAGTAAGAACTCACTTCAACATAATCAAAATGGTCTCTTTTGATCATATGTCCAAGCATCACAAACATAGTCACTGTCAGTATCCCTGCCACTACCTGCCTCAAATCCACACCCATCTCTCTCTCTCTCTCTCTCTCTCTCTCTATTCTCACAAACCCAGATCCTCCTCCACACGCTCACTGCACCCAACAGAGAGAGAACAAAAGAACCAAGAAAGTGAGAGCCTTGAGATCAAGATTGAACCCTAGTGGCTAGTAGTGTGGGAGCACTAGAAAATGAATCAGTTGGGTTAAATAGCGGGAGGAGAGAGAGAGTATTGGGTAGCTGAAATGGAAAGGTTTAAAGCACAAACAGACATTTTGTGATGAAAGACTGATGCAACACCATTTGTTGGGTTTTGCCTTCTTACACTCTTACAGCCATCGACACTTTTCCTACACGAAAGGGACGCCGGCCTAAACTTGCTCATGCTGCTTGCAACTCTCACTTTATTTTCTTTGTTTTCCTTTGCCTCAGCTGTTTTTTTGTTTTTGTTTTTTAGGTTTTTGTGACTTGTTTGTTAGAAAAAATGATTGTAAATGGTAAAGTGCCATGTTTTTGGGATTGAAATATAATAACATTTTCTCAAACATAGGTTCTTCAATATATCGATTACAATCATTGTTTAGTGTTTGTCTGTTTGAAGTCATAAAATATATAAACTTTAAGATTTTTCATATGAATCTAAATGTTACTCGTTAAAGAGATCTATGTAGTTTTTAAATGAAAATTTTAAACCAATTTAAAGCAACTAAAGTACTATCTCATATTCAAAATGAGAATCCATAAAGCTACACATTTAAGATACATGATATACATATAAATAGTACATTTATTAACCAAGGAACATTTTTGATTCAACCAAATTGTTTTGATATGTATGAGATTTCACAATAAATGGTTGGATATGGTATAAATATGTATCAAGAACAAAAATTTGTAGTACATTATTTGTACCATACCAATAGACTTGTTTTGATGATCAAATGAGTAAGTCTTAGAGCATCTTCAGCAATATAAGTAGAATTATTGTTAAATTTAGCAATTGTTATGAGATTTAACAATTGATATAAGCATTTGACTCCAGCAATTATTGTTAAATTTAAGTTGATAAATATTTTCAATCAATAATAAACTAACACGTTGATAAAAAAGGGATGGAAAACTTAGATTTCTCACTAGCAATTATTGACTAGATCGATAGATCTATCAATTATGTTTATCAATTTCAGGATTTAACAATGTTTTAGGCATTCTGTTGGAGCTCTTATTCATCTAAAAAGTTGACAAATTTCAAAATAAAAAATTTAGTAATACTATTGGAGATGCTCTTAACTTGTTGTGACGTGAGGGTTGCTAACTTGCTATGTGACCATGTCTGCCTAGTTTTCAGCCATATGATCTTCATAAGTATGTCATTAACTCATTATTCTCATTGATAAAAACATGATTAGTTAATCATTGATTACCTTTTGCGGCTTGTGTTTCATGCCTTATGGTAATGTCAAAGAATAAAGCTTTGTCCCTTATATGTCTCCTATAGAGAAAATTTTTGCAACAGTATATCTGAAACTTGTGTTTCAGATCTCATTTTTGAAACAGATCATAACCCAGTTTTGATATGTAACACAACTGAAGACGTTAAGGTCGTTAACTTTTTAATGGTAAATTGGTCATTCACATTATTTTTGTGTTTTATTAATTTCTTTTCCATTCCTCTCTTTCTTGTTCATCTTTTCATGCGTTTGTAATCTTCATCACATGAGCCAATGTTTCACCCTCTTACTTCTGGATCCATTCTCGTTTGTAATCTTCATCACATGAGCCAATGTTTCACCCTCTTACTTCTGGATCCATTCTCGTTTGTTTCCTTCTTGGACATGCAAATAAATCAATTACCAATTACTACTATCTACTAGAAACCTTGGCTCCTAGCAAAACCCAGAAACTGATTTTGAGAAAATTTGAAGAAAGCCAAGATCTTTATCAGGAAAACAAGAACGCAGATTATACACTCAGGACAAAGCCCAGGGATTGCAGATGAGTATTTCAGAATCTGAATTGGAGGAGAAGGTGACCCTACTCCAACAGAAACCCAAAAACGGTGTCCTCGACTGAGATCCACTCTCCAAATCCTGATGAATTTCCACATTTTAAACCATTAAAAGGGGATTTATGATAATTTTGAGCTTTCTAGGATTTCTCATTTGCTTTTTAAGAGGTTGGTGTTTATGGCCGCCTGGTAGTCCTTCTCCGCTTCCGAATGGTGAAGCTTTTGTCGCCTGCCGTTTCTCCGGCGACTTCATCAACCTCGAGAAGAGATGTGTTTGTTTATATTTTGGCCTGTCAACATCATTTGATTTAGTAGGGAAAAACCATGACATTTTGACATTTTCTAGGTCGGGAGTGTTTAGAATTTGGGTGAAATCGGATAGGTTGAAGAAAATGGATGGAAGTTCGAAAGTACCCTTTTAGTTTAGGTTCGTTGATTAACACCGTAACATAGTTAATGGCCCAGCACACTGATGTTGGGTCGGGGTTCAAATCTCAAATACGATTTTAATGTCAGATAATTGAGATATGAAAGTTAATTAGTAACATAAAATTTAGACATTATTTTAATAATTTTCTGTTTGGTATATGACTGTCTTTTCGATTTTTTCAAGATTGAGTTTCTTTAAAAACTTGTAGGATAATGAAGGGGCCAAATGTGATGATGTCGTGCCATGGCATCCGCCTCAAACAACGGACTGTGAGTCAACAAAGACATTTGTATTTACAAAATCAACATGATGTTTAGGTCACATTAATTGTTGTTAAACATCAAATGTGTTCGTATTACAAATTAGTGTTTTATATTCTGAACCTGTTATAGACATTAAGTTGATTAAGAGTCTGTCCAACAAATTTTTCAAAATTTCTCTATAATTAGGAAACAAAATTTAAAATCTCTAAAAATATTATCTTCAAACTCCAACAGCTTCTTTATTTTAAAGATTCCGACATTTATTATAACAATAAAATATGTTATATCATTATTAGTTATAAATAAAAATATATATTTTTTATTATTACAATACAATACTCAATTAAAAATATTCTATATTTTACCTTTTTCTTGTTAGAACATGTGAAGAATTTAATTTTAGAGAATGAATGCATTGTTGCAAATTTAGGGAATGAACCCTTGTTTTTCATCTCTTTCCCTATTTTGGAGAACAGGTTGGGGAAACTGTTGGACTGAAAAATAGCTCAATATTTCCCAAAATAGAGAAAATCAAAAAATAGAGAAGCTGTTGGACATGCTCTAAGGGGTTGATAGACTTTTTGTAAGCAATTCGCTCTGCTATGAGAGTATTATAATCTTGTGATGTGTAATGAACTTGTAGAATTCGAGTCATATTTCTTTAATTCGTTAGGGATTATGTTCATTTTTTCCCTTAATGATAGAAATCTTAGTTTTAAGTCAGTAAGTTTTATCTTCAGATCTTAAATGAAGGTGCCAGCTTTGGGGATTTAAATCATATGTTGCTTGCGCTTATCCCGAAAGTTGACAACCCACAACATGTTACTGATTTTCGACCCATTAGCTTATGTAATGTCTTTATAAGCTGATATCAAAGACTATGGTTATTCGTATAAAGATTTTCCTACCAGCAGTGATTTCTAGCTATCAAAGTGCTTTTGTCCCGGGTCGTTGTATTCATGATAATGTGATAACATCTTTTGAGGTTGTGTCCCAATTGTTCCGTTTCATGAAAGATATTTGGGTTTACCAACTGTTGAAGACAGAAGTAAGAAATAAATGTTTAAAAGAATTCATGAGAGATTATATCATCACTTACAAGGCTGGTAGTCTAGATTATTGTCTAAGGCAGGTAAATCAGTTTTAATTATAGTTATTGTTCAGGCCATTCAATCTTATTCTATGTCTATCTTCCGACTTTCAAAAGGAGTTTGTCGCTCTTATCAATCAAAGGTGGCTAAGTATTGGTAGGGGTCAGGAGGAAAGAAGAAGGACATTTATTGGTGTAAGTGGGAAGTGTTGTGTCAACATAAAATGGAAGGAGGGTTGGGTTTCAGAGATATCGAAATTTTTAACCAGGCTTTACTTGCAAATACATTATGGAGGATTGTTCTTCAGCCAGGTTCACTTGTTAATAACATCTTACTAGCTAAGTATGTTACTGCGGGGAACTAGGCAGCTGTAAGGATTGGTTCCAAGCCATCTTTCATTTGGAGAAGCTTGGTATGGGGAAGGAACTTTTGTGTGCTGAAATTCGTTGGCAAGTTGAGAATGGTAGAACTATCAGAATATAGTAAGACAAATGGCTACCCTCCCATTGGTCTTTCAAAGTAGTCACACCAAAGTTTATAGATCTGAATGTGTCTGTTGACCATCTAATGGAGCGACAAGGTAGGTGAAACACTGATGTCATCCGGAGCAATTTTCTCACTTTTTATGTGGATAAAGTACTATATATTCTTCTATGTGAGAGTAATGTGGGGGATGTAGCTATTTGGCACTATACATAGGATGAGTCTTATACTGTGAATTCATGTTATTGGCTGGAAATGGAGCTAAAGAAGCTGGGTGTAAACACATGCAGTAGTGGTGTGAATGATGTATCCAACTCAAATGAAACAATATGAAGATCAAAATGAACTAGACATCAAAGCCAAAGTCAAATATCCTATAGCCAATTACATGTCTAACCATAGGTTGTCTAGGTCACATGCTCTTGTCATTAATTAATTATCCAGTGTTTCTATTCCTAGTACTGTACATGATGCAATGACCGACCCAAAGTGGACTCAGACAATGAATGAAGAACTGGATGCCTTACAAAGAACTCAACTTGGAATGTTGTTCATAAACCTGTTGGGAAGAAGACTGTTGGATATCGTTGGTTATTCACTGTAAAGCTTAGAGCTTATGAGAGCATTGATAGATATAAAGCCAGATTAGTTACCAAAGGATACACCCAACATTATGAGATTGATTATGAAGAGACGTTTGCACCTTTAGCAAAAATCAATATTGTTCGAATCTTGATTGCACTTGCAGTAGCTAAAGATTGGCCTCTACGACTGTTTGATGTTAAAAATGTTTTCCTCAATGGAAATTTGGAAGAAGAGGTGTATATGGACATGTCCCCAAGAGTCAAATGTAGACCTTGTTTATATGAAAATCCAAGGCAAAGTTTGTAAGCTAAAGAAGTCATTGTACAGCTTGAAACAGTCCTAAGGGGTGGTTTGGAAGATTCTTCAAATCAATGAAGACGTTTCGATATAAATAAAAAACAATTCAGATCACACTTTGTTTATCAAGCGTAATTAGGGTAAGATCACTGCTATAATTGTTTATGTTCATGATATGATCGTCTCAAGAGATGACTTAAAGGAGATAGAGACTTTATAGAAGTATCTGTCAAAGGAATTTGAGCTGAAATATCATAGACAATTAAAGTATTTTCTTGGAATTGAAGTTGCAAGATCAAAGCAAGGAATTTCTTTATCCCAGCGTAAGTATGTACTTGATTTATTAGCTGAGACTAGAATGCTTGGCTGCAAACCTGTTGAAACATCAATTGAGATGAATCACAACCTCGTCATCTATAAGAACCTTGGACAGTTAAAGTATTTTCTTGAAATTGAAGTTGCATGATCAAAGAAAGGGATTTATTTAGCCCAGCGTAACTATGTACTTGAATTATTAGCTGAGACTGGAATGCTTGACTGCAAACCTGTTGAAACACCGATTGAGATGAATCACAACCTCGTCATCTATCTAAATCAAATTCCAACTGACAAAAGAATGTACCAACGTCTAGTAGGGAGTCTTATTTATATTTCTCATACTAGACCTAATATTGCTTATGATGTGAGTGTGGTTAGTCAATTTATGCATTATTCTAGTGAAGAGCATATGGATGCAGTGTATCGTATCTTGAAGTATTTGAAGATGACACCGGAAAAAAGATTATTAATTGAGAAAAAAAAGAATTGGATGTTGTTGGATACACATACAGATTGGGTTGGTGATAAGATTGATAGACGGTCTACATATGGTTATTTTACATTTGTTGGAGGAAATCTTATAACTTGGCGAAGTACGAAGAAGAAGGTTGTTGTCAGGTCAAGTGGTAAAGCAGAGTTTCGAAGTATGACACATGAAGTTTGTGAGATGCTATACTTCGTAATGTGTTGAAAGAATTAGGTTTCAAACTCAAGAAACCTATGGACTTGCATTGTGATAGCTCGTTTGCTATTGAAATTATTCATAATCCTGTTCAGCATGACCAGACAAAGTATGTGGAGGTGGATCGACATTTCATTAAGGAAAACTTAGACAGAAAAATTATTCATTTCCCTTTTGTGTATATGAAAGACCAATTAGCAGATATTCTTACGAAAAGAGTGTCAAAGAATGTCGCATCCCAAGACTATTTCCGGCCCCGAGACACGACGGTAACCGCCGTGATCACGGATTAATGAATAACCGATACGTCATCTGACGTATTAACTACCCACTAGGCCGAAACCACAAGACTAATTTAAATAAAATGACATAAAAATGAGGAGCAGATGAATAAATAAATAATGATATATACAAGTGCGGAAGGTAGCGTACAAGACATAGACTACAAGATACATGAAAAGTCCAAGTCAGTAAATATACAACATGGGCCAACGAGCCAAGTACACGTGGATAAAAGCTCGATAGGTTAGAGAGCGCCAAATGCGTCCAAACCAACAGTCACGGAGATCGAAAAGCTGAAGTACCACAAAGGATGAAAAGCTCCTTCAGGGTGATCCTGAAATACAGATGCTGAACAGCACGCACTGCCAAGCCCCTAGTCACCGATCCTTCTATTCTAAAGCAAGTCAACCGAGTACCTGCAAAGTAGGGGTGAGCACTCGTTCTCGCTAACCCAAAAAGAGCCGAACCCAACCAAGATAGCGTTTGAAAACAAAGGTGTAGTTATAAATAGATACTACATATAGTTTTCACCGGTGATTAAATAAATCGTAAAAATGCAACAAAAAACTGTATTTGGTTTTCATAGGTAGATTTAAATAAATTCTTTTTCCATGTTCCAATGCTAACATCAATATGACTGAGCGCTCAAAATAACAAACAGCAGCCTGCAAGGCTTCACGGATCTGGGTGGCCGAATCCCGGGTTTTTCTTCACAGCAAACCAGGGCCAACTACCTGTGCGCCCGAAAACGCATATTAGCGAGAGCGTCCATTTACTGCTAATGCCCAACAAATCTATCGTAACAGCACACCACACTTACGTCTCGCGTAACTCTGTACGAGACGAGCGTAAGTGAGATAATAAAATAAACAGGGCATTGCCCTCAAGAGGTTCACGATAATCGACACCGTGGGAAAACATAGTCTAAACACTAGGTCCCGTCACTCTTAGGCCAAACATCGGAAATCAAGACAACGGTACTACTTTTCAATCCGAATCATCACATGTGTGTCTAGCATCGGTTTTCTAAACATTTTATGAAGCGATAAAGTAAGAAAACATATATCGCGAGACATCGACTATGCATAAACAAATATCATATAACTTTTATATCGTAAAACACTACACAAATTAAGAATGCCACTAACCTGGAAGTTACGGCTCACCCTACCTGTTATGACGAAGCCGAAATTCTCGTGCTCCAAGTCTCAGTCCTCAAGCTCTGAGTGTAGGCGAAATCCTGAATCCGTCAAAAGAGAAGTTAACGACTAAACAAGTCGAAAATAGAAACATGACAGTCATTCTATGGTCAACTACCCACTTTCCTAGTTTGACCAGGAAATGTCAAAGGTTGACTTTAGGGTTGACCAAGAATTTGACCAAGTCTACTGAGTTGGTCAAAGTTGACCAAAACTCGGTAAACTCGACAAACTTTCTGTTTATTTTCCCCGACACTAGAGTCTAATTATTTGATGTCTCGATTCTTGAACCGAACAAGAATCGGGATTATTACTCATTCGGTACTTACGTCTTTCCGTCGCCTATTTAAATTTTTAAACCCTTTGAACCATTTAACCGTAGCGGTAAAACGTAAAAGTTGGTCTTCTACGGTAAAAGTCACGGTCAATACTCAAAAGTCAAATAATGAATAGTAAAAGTCAATCAGTAAATAATAAAAGTCAACTGGTAAAACTGTAAATAGTAAAAGTCAACCAATAAATAATAAAAGTCAACCGGTCAAACTGTAAATAGTAAAAGTCAACCGGTAAATAGTAAAAGACAATCGGTCAAACTAAGAATAGTAAAAGGCAACCGGTCAAACTGTGAATAGTAAAAGGCAACCGGTCAAATTGTAAATAGTAAAAGTCAATCGATAAATAGTAACTAAGGTTAAACTGTAAAAGTTAATCAGTAAAACAATAAAAATGGCAGGTTGTAATTTTGAAAAACTGACAGGGGTATTTTGGTCAATTCACCTCACGGTAAACCGGTAAAAAAGTAAATCTACCGCGGTAAAAACTAGAGTTTTTATCCCTCTGCTTCTCCGATCACTGGTTCGCCGGAAAACCAGGGTTTTCCGGCCAAATCAGGTTTCTCAACCTGTAAAAACATGTTCTACACCAGTCCAACATCTAAGGATGAACCAAAACAGAAGAAAATGAGAATTAGGAAGTTACCGGATCGAACTCGAAGGCTCGACAATGGCTGCTGGACGTCCTATGGGCCTTCCTCCACCTCCACGACGAGGTGGCTCCTCCTACAGCTGCCTGCCTGCGACGGGTTTAGAGCGAGGGAAAAGCTTGGTGGAGATCGACTGGCTTCTCGGGCTAGGCAGAGCCGAGAGCGAGGCGGACTACGACGACAGCGAGACGAGGCGGAGCTGATGGTGAAGGCGGTGAAGTTGGACGCGTTGGTGGTCTCCAGTTGTTGCGCTGCCTACTCGAGCAAAAAGAAAGAGAACAGAAAGAATGAGAGTAAAACAGAAAAGGAAAGAAGAGAAAGTGAGAGGAGGGGAAAAGAAGAAAGAGATAAGGAGAGGGAGAATCTCGATGAGGACAACAGAGAATTTTTTATAAATTTTTCAACGGTCAAGATTTGTCAAACAAATCTAACGGTCACGATCTCCTCCGACTCCTAAAATAACGAAAAATTCGAAAACGTTTTCTGTAAAACACACATTTGAAAATAAATTGTCAAATCACGTCCGTAAAAAAAGACAAATACGTAGAGTGTCGGAAAAACATTCCGTAAATACTCATACGCAAGTGGCGACGTTCGCTCTAACATTAAAATATTAGAGTGCATTCTCGACGTAACGAAAAGAAGTCGTAAATAAACCCTAGATGTGTCAGAAAATTAATAAAATAAGTCAGGGTCTCACAAAGAAAGTATTTAACAATTCAGTTGGCAAGTTAAACATGATAGATATCTATGCACTAACTTGAATGAGAATATATAATACTAATATTTACTTTTGTTATAGTTATATGATATATTATTCTAATTATCATTATTATTTTATCTATATATATACATTTGGAGAAGAATAGATGGAAACATACCTAACGATATCAAATTATTTATTTTTCCAATAGCACAAGCTCTCTCTTCTTCTGCCACTCCTCTCCTTCCCGATTACCAGATCCGAATTTCCTGACCACCGATTTCCGATGGCGGATAAGTCATGCACCCTACTGGTCCACTTCGACAAGGGCACGCCGGCCCTTTCCAACGAGATCAAAGAAGCTCTCAAAGGCAATGACGTCGAGGCCAAGATCGAAGCCCTCAAGCAAGCCATCATGCTCCTCCTCAACGGCGACACCATCCCCCAGCTCTTCATCACCATCATCCGCTATGTCCTCACCTCCGATGACCACACCATCCAGAAGCTCCTCCTCCTCTACCTCGAGATCATTGACAAGACCGATTCCGGGGGCAAGATCCTCCCTGAGATGATCCTCATCTGCCAGAACCTCCGCAACAACCTCCAGAGCCCTAACGAGTACATCCGCGGCGTCACTCTCCGATTCCTCTGCCGTTTGAACGAGTCGGAGATCGTCGAGCCGTTGATCCCTTCCATTCTGGCGAATCTGGAGCACCGCCACCCATTCGTGAGGCGAAACGCCGTCAGCGCGGTCATGTCTGTGTATAGGCTTCCGCACGGCGAGCAAATGCTGGTGGATGCGCCGGAGATTATCGAAAGGTTGTTGGCTTCGGAGCAGGATCCTTCTAGTAAGCGCAACGCATTTCTTATGCTCTTTAATTGTGCTCAGGATAGAGCTGTTAGTTATCTGTTTTCGCATATCGATAGGATTACTGATTGGGACGAGCAGCTCCAGATGGTTGTGTTGGAGTTGATTAGGAAGGTTTGTAGAGTGAATAAGGGTGAGAAGGGGAAGTACATTAAGGTTATTATATCATTGCTGAATGCTCAGTCGAGTGCCGTTGTTTACGAATGTGCCAATACTCTTGTGTCTTTGTCATCTGCCCCGACTGCGATTCGAGCTGCAGCCAGTACGTATTGTCAGTTATTGTTGTCGCAGAGTGATAACAATGTGAAGTTGATTGTGCTCGATAGGATTAATGAGCTTAAGGCTTCACATAGGGAGCTTCTGGTGGAGTTAGTTATGGATGTGCTGAGGGTGCTTTCAAGTCCAAATCTTGATATCAGGAGGAAGACTCTTGATATTGTTCTTGAGTTGATTACTCCGAGGAATATTGATGAGGTCGTGATGATGTTGAAGAAGGAGGTCGTCAAGACTCAGAGTGGTGAGCTTGAGAAGAATGGGGAATACAGGCAGATGCTCGTGCAAGCCATATATTCATGTGCAGTTAAATTTCCGGAGGTGGCCAGCACCGTGGTGCATCCTTTGATGGATTTCTTGGGCGATTCCAATGTGGCTTCGGCCTTGGATGTTGCTATTTTTGTTCGTGAGATAATTGAGACCAACCCCAAGTTGCGTGTTTCAATAATAATGAGGCTGTTGGACACTTTCTACCAGATTCGGACTTCAAGGGTGTGTACTTATGCTCTTTGGATTATTGGGGAGTATTGTCTCTCACTTTCTGAGGTGGAGAGTGGGATTGCAACCATTAAACAGTGTCTAGGGGAGCTCCCATTTTACACGGTTTCAGAGGAAAGCGAGTCTCAAGACGTGTCGAAGAATTCTCAGGTGGTAAACTCTTCTACTGTTTCTTCCAGGAGACCTGTAGTCCTTGCGGATGGGACCTATGCTACCCAGTCGGCTGCATTGGAAACTGCTATGTCAGCTCCTCTCCTTGTTCAAGGATCATTGGCTTCTATGGGAAACTTGAGATCGTTGATTCTCTCTGGTGACTTTTTCCTTGAGTCAGTTGTGGCATGCACATTGACAAAGCTTGCTTTGAGACTAGAAGATGTTCAGCCTTCAAAAGTTGAAGTGAACAAGGCAACTGCACAGGCTTTGTTGATCATGGTTTTTATGCTGCAACTGGGTCAATCATCGGCCCTTCCGCATCCTATTGATAATGATTCTCATGACAGAATTGTTCTTTGCATCCGATTGCTATGCAACAAAGGTGAAGCAGTAAAGAGGATATGGTTGAAGTCTTGTCGAGAGAGTTTTGTTAAAATGCTTGAAGATAAGAAGCACCGTGAAGCAGAGGAGACTAGAGCTATGGCTCAGATATCAAATGCACAGCCAGATGACCTTATTGATTTTTATCATCTAAAGAGCAAAAAGGTAAGGCTGCACTGGTTTGCTTGTCTCTTCCATACTGTAAAATTACGTGATTTAAAAAACTGTTTGGTTTTTTCTTTTCCTGTTGCTTATGTTTTTTTTCCTTTGGATATAGACAATTTTTGTGTGTGCGTGTGTCTTTAGAAACAAATTTCTATCAATACTGTTTCCTTGTGTTCTGATGTACATGATCTTATTTACTTTCTCATTTGAGATATAAATAAGAATCATGAAAGTTTTTTGCTAATCCTGATAAAATAATATTGATAACATTGGATAGAGCAATACAGAAAGTTGGTAATAAAAAGCAGAGCAGAAAATAGTTTAGTAACTCTGGATGGATCACATAGATTTTTGTGTTCTTTCTGTCTTTTGTAGGGTATGAGCCAGCTTGAGTTGGAAGATCAGGTCCAAGATGATCTCAAACGTGCTACTGGAGGGTTTGTAAAGGATGGAGATGATGCAAATAAACTCAACCGCATTCTTCAGCTCACAGGATTCAGCGATCCAGTTTATGCTGAAGCGTATGTTACAGTCAATCATTATGACATTGCTCTTGATATTACCGTCATCAATCGAACAAGAGAAACCCTTCAGAATTTGTGCTTGGAGTTGGCGACAATGGGGGATCTCAAACTTGTTGAGCGTCCTCAGAACTATACACTAGCTCCAGAGTCAAGCAAACAGATAAAGGCAAACATTAAGGTCTCTTCAACTGAAACAGGAGTTATATTTGGTAACATCGTATACGAGACATCATCAAATGTGCTTGAGAGAAATGTTATTGTCCTGAATGACATCCATATTGATATAATGGATTACATTTCCCCTGCATCATGTGCTGATATATTATTCCGGACAATGTGGGCTGAGTTTGAGTGGGAGAATAAGGTACGCTAATGTGACTTTATGCTTACTTGCTTAGTAGTATCTTTACTGCAAGTAATCTTTAGAGTATCACTTAGTGCTTCTAAAACTAAGTGATTGACTATGATCCAAAAGGATATGATGTGTTTGTACCTGGTGAATTAGTTATAATGTTTGTGGTAACGACTGTCAATGTTAAAATAAGGAGCACATTAAAAAAAACCTTCATGTTGAAACTTTCAAATAGTTTTTTAGTTGGTGATTATTATTATGACTGCTCCATTGGTTATAAATAGGCATAATTCTCCTATATATGCATACCCATCTGTATAGCAGACTTAACCTTATATATAGAGTAGTTATTGTTTTTGTGTATAGTGACAATGATGAGACTTGAAGGGGACCGCATGTAGTGGTATTAATTTTTGGAGATTTTCATTGATAATGATTATTGCAATAAACATTACAGGAGCTACATAGTTTATATTTTCACTGTGTGGCTGTTGTGACATGCATCCATTCAACTTTATTAATCTTTCATAACATATATGTATGGTTGGTTTCTACCGATTTATTTTAAACTCTCATAACATAATCTTTTTCTGTCTCAACACACTTTTTTTTCTCCCTCAGGTTGCTGTGAGCACTATAATCGAAGACGAGAAGGAATTTCTGAACCACATTGTTAAAGCAACTAACATGAAATGCCTGACTCCACCGTAAGTGCAATCCTTATCTACTGTTTGTATCAACTTCCCTGTTACATTTGAAGTACATTATTTCTTGCATAATTGTTCTATAAACCAAAATCAGGTATGAAAGCATACATGGATTTGAAATATCCGACGAATAATTGATGAGTTTATATAGTGGTTACACCAGATATATGGAAGGGGGAGACAAAAATGTAGTTTCATTTATCGTTGCTATACAAGATGTCACGGTTGTTTTCTTGAAATTTTGTAATAGTTGCATACATTCATGTAAAGATATTGTTTCCTTTATATATCTATGCATCCTATTCTATCTCCTCTGGGTATTCTTGGTAGATGATTGACATTCATTTGTTCCTCTCATCTTTCTAAAATAACTCTAGGTTGGCACTGGAAGGAGAATGTGGAGTCCTTTCTGCTAATCTATATGCAAAGAGTGTTTTCGGGGAGGATGCTTTGGTGAACGTGAGTGTTGAGAAACAAGCAGATGGTAAGCTAAGCGGATACATCAGAATTAGAAGCAAGAGTCAGGGTATTGCCCTAAGCCTCGGGGACAAGATCACCTTGAAACAGAAGGGCGGCCCTTGATTGGAGAACATCTTGCTTAATTTTGCACCATTTATACCTACACCAATCTTGTTAGTACTAGTCTGTTGGCATCACAACGGTTTCGACTATTTGTTGAGCATATCATATTTTACATGATTACTTGATAACACTTGAGCTTGGTTAAACTGCCCCAAGTTCTAATGAGAGAACTATTTGAATCATAGAATTAATTTAGAATTGAGCTTCTTGGTTCATTTATAGAAATCGAGTATGTTGCATACACATTTTGTTGCAGATACTTGAAAGTTTCTCTATTTACAAATTTGATAAGAATTTTATTAAAATTCGTCGGTTATAGTTATTTATTTTATTTTTTATTTAACTTTAGCTGACAAATTTATTAAAATTCGTCGGCTATAGTTATTTTATTTAACTTTAGCCGACGAATTTTAATAAAATTCATTGGCTATAGTTATTTTATTATTATTATTATTTTATATTTTTAATTAATTTTTTTCTTTTTCGTTTTTACACCAATTGTGGAGGAGGAGGAAGATGAAGAGGAGGAGGAGGAGAAGAGAAGGAGAAGATCGAAGAGGAGGAAGAGGCCGGAGGAGGCTAGGAGGAGGCCGGCCAGAGAGAAGAGGGGAGGAGGCTAAGAGGAGGAGACCGGAGGAGGCCGGCCAGAGAGAAGAGGGGAGGAGGCTAAGAGGAGGAGAAGGTTAGGAGAGAAGGAGGAGTTAGAGGAGGAGGAGAGGAGGATGAGTTGTTGCCGCCGGAGGAGAAAGAGGAGAAGGAGTAGGAGGACGAGGATGAAGGAAGATGAAGAGGAGGAGAAAAATAAAAGATATAGAAAAAATTGAACTTAAGCCGACGAAATATCCTAATTTCATCGGCTAAAGTTCAAAATTTTAGTCGGAAAAAGTTCAAAGTTTTCAAACTCCCGGCCAAAAAATTTAAATTTTTAATTAACTTTAGCCAACGAATTAAAATTCGTTGGCTATAGTTATTTATTTATTTTATTTAATCTTAGCCGACGAATTACCCTAATTTCGTCGGCTATAGTTATTTATTTTATTTATTTAACTTTAGCCGACGAATTACCCTAATTTTATCGGTTATAGTTATTTATTTTATTTATTTAACTTTAGCCGACGAATTACCTTAATTTCGTCGGCTAAAACCCTAAACCATATACGTAGAAGCTTCAACCGAAAAAAAAGTCGTGAAATAAGATATGACCGGAATGATGAAATACGTCTACGGTAAAAAAATCACGTAATTCCGGTAACGTCTCGGTGCCGATAGTTGCGGTTAACACAATTTTTCATTCTTTCTCCCTAGAGGTAACCTATCTTCGATGGTTATTTTTCATAAAAAAAATTATACCAATGGTTGCGTCTCATCGATTTGAAACTATTTTCAGTTGAAGGTCCTTGCAAAATACGTAATTTAGACGGTCAAATAACCGTTTCCGTGCGTTAAGGGGTTTGACTTACGAGATTGACCGTAAGGATCGAGCCTTTAACTTTGTCGGATCAAGTTGATTTTTTTTTTTCTATAGACATCTTTCGACATATTGATCATACCACACGGTTGGATTTTTGTTTCTCAACTTTGATCATCGGAATCACAACATGCCTACTAATGTTGTATAACTTGTTTACTAAGCTTTAAGTAAATGTTCCGTATCAAAAACAAACTCTATGTAGAAACTTCAAACGCAAAAAAGTCGTGAAATAAGATATGACCGGAATTGTGAAATACGTCTATTGTTGAAAAATCACGTAATTCTGGTAAAGTCTCAGTGCCGATAGTTGCGGTCAATACAATTTAGGGGTTTGACTTACGAGATTGACCGTTCGGATGAAGCCTTTAAATTTATCGGTTCAAGTTAAATTTTTTACCATAGACATATTTCAACATTTTGATAATATCTGATGGTCATATTTTTGTTTGTGAATTTTGATGATCGGAATCACAACATGCCTACTATTTGCCATTATTTATCCATATAGGAAGCCCTATCATCGAGGGGTAAATGTCTCAAATTTTTTAGATGGGCAGTTGCGTCTCATCATGGTGAGAGTTTGTTATGTTGAAGGTTCGACCAAAATACCTCATATAGATGTAGATATGGGCGTTTTCATGTATTAAGTGTTTAGAAAAACATCATTTTGAAGCCTTAAACGAACTCGGATGGCCAAAAAAGCCCTGTGTCATTGCATTAGTGATGAGTTTTACTTGTAGGGTCATTCCGCTTCCAGATTGATATCACAATAGTCAATCGGACACCGAAATATCCGTAGTGCAATTTTATAACTAAAAGGTACTCTAGCCGAAGAAATACCCTAATTTTGTCGGCTAAACTTTTCAAATTTCGTTGGCTAAAGTAAACAGACTATAGCCAACGAAAAGATTATTTTAGCCGACAAATTTTTTTTCGTCGGAGCGGACGAAAAAACTAGTTTAGCCGACGAAAATTTAATTTAGCCGACGAAATAATTTTTCGTTTGCTAAAGTCTACTTTAGTCGACGAAAATAAATTTTGTCAACTTGTTTTTGGTCATTTCGTCGGCTAAAGTCTTTTTTCTGGTAATGATAATTAAAATACTGATAGGAGCATAAAATGCGACGATTTTAGAGTTTAACCTTTGCACTTGGCTATTTTCCTTTAAAAAGTCTGTTTTAACTTTGTTATTTTCTTAGTACTTCGTGGAGCAAGATAATGTAAATATGAGCTCAAATGATGCAAGCAAGGCTTCCAATATGAAATATAGATGTCAAGGATGAAGTTTGATCGTTCCTATGGTCAAAATATCAAGGAAACTCAATGGAACCACTTGACCAAAACAGAAGCTGCATATACAAAAAGTTGAAAACTGCATGTTGCTTATTTTCTTCAATTTTAAAGGCATTTTTCGGGCACCAGGATGACGTTTTCTCTAGAATTTGTCTTCAACAAAGTTCAAGATCTGATTGAGTACTGCAGTTTAGAATCAAGAATAATCCAAAAATATGAAGGAATCTAGATGTTATGAAGCTCTAAAGTTGGACAGAAAATTAGCCATTCTGAGAAAGTTGTGCAGCAGTCGAGTTTGAGGCAGTTTTTGGGCTAGATTTCGAGAAGCTTTATTAGGGTTTCTTGCACGATTTTGAAGAGTGATATCATTATTATTATGTGCCCAAGAACCAAGCCAAGTTGGTTTGTGAAACATATCCAAAGAGAAGCCCAAACATTGATCCTAGTCAAAGAAGGAAACATAGTCTGAAAATTTGGAGGCTATAAAAACTAAACCCTAGCATTAGAATTCGACTTCTTCTTTTTCTTTTGAATGACCTCTAAGCCTTCTACTGCATATTATCATCCAAGAGACATTGCAACACAAGAGATCATCAAGGAGAAAGCCGCCACGATCATCGACAATTCTATCTCCATCCATAGTTCTTTCTTTCTCCCTTGTAATCTTTTAGATTTTTATTTGTTTTGTATGACTTCTACAACTATGTGTGGCTAGTTTTCCTTTGTTAGGGGTGGAGGTTTGAAGCCCCGAATTATGCAATAAACATTGTTTCACAACCTTGATTTCATAATTGCTTAGCTATGATTCGTTTATTTAGTTTTGTTTTATAGAGAACTTTTTCTTGTTTAGGTTCATGTTTGGCCAACATAGAATATTATGAACTTGTAATTGGGGCTAGAATTAAGTTTTTTAATATTCTAAACGGTTAATACGACTTAGTTCAAAGTAGTAAAACCTATAGCACAATAGGTGAAACAAAATAAAGAGACTTGCATGCTAGGTAGGCGTTTCACACTAGTTTTGCATACTTGTTCAATCAAACTTTCAAGGATCTTCTTAATGCTTAGGATAATATATTGATAGGATAGACCTCCTATACCTTAATCTATTATTCTAAAGACTTTGGTAACGGTGCGTCATCTTACTTTAAGTATTTAAGGGAAGTAATAAGAATTTACGCAGTGCGTTCACGGTTTATTCTTGATTGAACCTTTTCAGGACTTGGTAATTGAAATCTTGGTTATGTTACATTGTTTTGCAGCATATTCGGTGGTGAATTTCCAAAATCCCTAACCTCATCTTTATCATATTTTTCAACTTAGAATCATTCTAGTTTTCTTATTATGTTATCTGTTTTTCATGATTTATTTAGCATAGTAACTCAACTCCAAATCCTCTCAAATTTTGTGTGCGCGTTCCTCTGTGTGTTTAGTATAGGTCTGTTAAATTTCATAATTTTTTGAGTCCTGTAGCTTAGGTAGTTAGGTGTGTTTTCGTCTGTTGTTTGATAGGAACACTAGACATTTTTGTGACATTGTTTTCCTTGTGCAAGATTAAATACCCTCAATTCGTGACATCGAACGATCTCTGCTTCATTATACTAGAATTGACAATCTTTTGCAGAGTTAAACTGTGAGGCTGTTTTAGTCACAACAATTTTTGACGCCGTTGTCGGGGATTGTGAAATTTTACTTTTGCACACAATTTGTTTAGAGTCGATTAATTTTGCTGAAGTTTTTCTTTTACTTGTTTTGTAGGGAACTTCAGTTGTGTATGCATACAAGGAACAATTTAAAGGGTGAGTTAGTACCTTTGAATACTGAGATAGAGAAGCAACTTCAAGAAAACAGAAGGTTGGCAAGAGAAGCAGGAGCTGTTCAAGAGGAAGACGAGCCCATCATTCCCAAATTCATTTTCCAAATGGGAGACTCACTAAATAATGATCGTCAGGTGCTACAGCTTCCAGAACGACATTAGGGAGCTTTCAACCTCTGTAATAGCAGAAGGTATTCCATCATGTATTCGCTACCCTCAACCAGCTGAAGGAAAGATAGGGACTTTCGAGCTCAGGACTGGCTTTCTCCATAAGTTGCCTACTTTTCATGGGTTACCTAGTGAAGATCCTAATCTACATCTCCAAGAATTCCAATTTACTTGCTCAAGCATGACACCAGAGAATGCAGATGAGGATATCATGAAAATGAAGGCTTTCCCATTTTCTCTAGCAGACAAGGCCAAGACATGGTTGTATAGGCTTTCAAATGGCTATATAATCTCATGGGATGTTATGCACAAGACATTTTTGGAGAAGTACTTCCCGACTTCAAAGATTATAGCATTGAGGAAGCAGATTACCAGAATTGAGGAGAGAGTGGACAAGTCATATCCCGAATACTTTGAGAGATTTCAGAACCTACTTACTCAATGCCCTCAACATGGTTTGAGTGATGAAAGCTTGTTGACTGCCTTTAATGATGGCCTCTTACCCATAGAGAGAGATATATTAGATGCATCATCTGGAGGATAGTTCATGGACAAGTACAAAGAGGATGGGATGAAGCTCATAGCTGATCGGGCATTAAATGCAGAACAATTTAATAATTCTTCAAGACGTGCCCATACATTATCATCCTATGGAGGTAACGATTCTAATGCCCATACATTATCATCTATGTTATCTTAGGTTCTAGGTAACAAGAAGCATGTAGCCATGGTGTGTGGTGTGTGTTCATTGGAGGGTTACCAAACTGATCGATGCCCTCAAGTATATGAGGAAGATGAGGTACATGTTGTGGAAATTTAAGCATGGAGGTCAATTTCAAAAAAAAACTATACATATTTTCAATATCTAGGATCAAGAAATCACCCTAACTTCTGGTGGAGTAATAATGATAATATCCCTGGACCTTCCCAACCTTCTCATGGCAACAACCGTACACCTCCAGGATTCAATCAACGTCCTCATGGGGGGTTTACAAAAAGATAGCGTCTCCTTAAGCCTCAGGTTCCACAATGACTCCAAATGTGGACAAGTACGACAAGATGCTTAAAGCTTTGATCAATTGCACTCAACAGTTAATGCACGGGCATTAAAGTCAAGGTCAGGATATTAAGGAGCTTCAAAAACAAATGGGTGATGTGGTAAACTCTTTGAACCAACTCTGTAAGAGTGGACAGCTTCCTAAAGGTACTATTCCAAATCCATCATACGAGCAAGTCAATTCTATGACTTTGAGAAGTGGGAAGGTACTCAATGATGCTCTTGTGCCGTCTAGGATTGAAACTGAACCTGCTATCCCTGACCCAACAACTTCCAGGATTGAAGACTCATTGCAATCCCAGCAGAAAACTGAAACCAAAGGTAAGATGTCCAACTCTTGAGTTTTAGTTTCCACTAACCCTCATTTTTCTTCTTGTTTGCCTTTTCTAAGTAGATTTGCTCATTCAAAGGAAGGGGAGGATAGGAGGGACATCATGGATATCCTCCAGCAAGTTCAAGTCAATATCCCTCTTTTAGAAGTCATAGAGAAAGTACCCAAGTATACCAAATTCTTGAAGGACCTATGCACCAAAAAGAGGAAGTTTAAGGGGAATGAAGTGGTAGCTCTTAGTTAGGAAGTTTCAAATATTCTTCAACAAAAAGCTCTTCCACCTAAGCTCAAGGATCCTGGACAATTCACCATTCCGTGCACTATTGGTGCCAAAAGGTTTGATAGAGTTTTACTTGATTTAAGAGCTTCAATAAATTTAATGTCTCTCTCTCTGTATTTTCAGCTCTTAACTTAGACATATTAAAGAAGACATCTGTGGTGATTGAGCTTGCAAATCGCGCACATGTTCATCATTTGGGAGTAATTGAGGATGTTTTAGTAAGGGTGGAAGGGTTGGTTTTGCCTGCTGGCTTCTTTGTTATTGACATGGAAGAGACGTCGAGTCCCACATCATTGCCACTAATCTTAGGACGACCCTTCATAGCAATTGCTCACACGAACATCAATGTGTATAAGGGAACATTGACCATGGAAGTTCTCAGAGAATGGGTCATGTTTCAAGTCTTTGAGCATAATGATATCAATAAAGAAATGTTGGGACGTGAGGACAAGCAGCTAAGGGAAGAAGCCAAATTTCTGAGAGCATGGAAGGCACCTAAAGTGAAGAAAGAACATTCTATAAAGCACTTGAACAAAGAAAATAAAGGTAACACTATTTCTGATTTTCAATTACCTTTAACTAATTACAAAGATGTTTTTGTTAATAGATCACCTTTACAAAGTCCAACCCCACAAGAGTCATGGAAAATAAATGATGACCCGCCAAATTCAAGGAACCACTCATACAAAAAGGCAATGGCGAGGTTGTTTGACAAGGTTTCACGTGGAGCCTTTGGATGATCCCAAAGACTGCGTCTAGCTGAAGACGTTAAATCAGCTCTTGTTGGGATCTAACCCAACCTTCTTACCTTCATTATGTTGTTTGTTTTATTTTTGTTCGTTTTGATGTGTTTTAAGTGTGAGCTGGTTAGAATTGAGAAAAGTTGAAGAAAACTCTCAGTTAAGCAAAAGCAATGCTCTCGGCAGAAATAGTCTGCCGACTTTGGAGAGCTACAGTTTTCGGCTCACAACACCTGGGAAGGTGTGCTTTATATCAAAAGAAATTTCCTTGAGTCTCGTTTTTGTAGGATTTGACAGAAGTGGATTTGGAGACCCAAGTCATTCTCAGTTTGATTTTGAAGGCAGAAAGGTCACTGCCAGAAAAAACAAAATCTGTGCAGTACAGCCGGAAAAGGCCAGAAAAAGGGTTACTTCGGGGAGGTCTGTAGAGTAAAGCTATATATTTTTGAAAAGGTTGTTGAATTAGATTCAACTTTGTTTTGAATCAATTTTACATTTTGGCACCAGAGCTTACCGGAAAACAGGTTTGAATGGGTAAAGGTCCGTTTTTCAGCTTTTCTGTACAAATTGTGTTTTTCTGCTAACTTTGTAGGGCTGTCATTTTCAAACCGTTTGGAGTTATAAAACGTGCTACATATACACATTGAGCTAGAAACACCGTCTTTCATCTCCAATTGGAATCTCAGACATTGGATGATGCAACAAGAAGTTATATGAGCAGAAAGTCGTTTGCAGAGCATACAATGAGGGAGCTTTTCTAAACTTTTTCTTCTTTGTGTTTTGTTTTTCACTTTCCTCTCACTTCTGTGATTTTTTGCATGATCTATATTGTTCTAACATTGAGGATAATGTGTTGAATAAGTGTGGGGGAAGGGAATGCACACATTTTATGTTTTGTTTTTGTTAGAGTCGAAAATTTAAAAAAAATTGAAAAATGTTCTTGTTTTCGTTGTTCGTTTTTGGTTTTGATTTTTGAGTCGTACAAACCCTTAACAAGTCTATGATGATATTAATCTTATGAAATCATGGCTAAAAGATGATCGTTAAATTGGGATGATAATCATAACATTCTTTGGTTAATCGAATGTTATGCGATACATGCGTACTTGTAGTAGATATGGCTTGAGACTTTGGTACATTATTTTTGAACATGCTATTTCGGATTGTGATTTCAAAATAACTCATGTGAGTTTATCATTGTTATTGCCTTTCGTTGGAGTGTTTTGAAATTCACTACTCGATTTTCAATGATATGCTTGTTGCTAAATCTCATTATTCTTTCATGATTGAATGCTTGTCGCAGATTGAGGTTTAATGGACTAGAGAGTTTTACTAGAACTCACTTTTGTCACCTTTCAAAGCTTTTAGTCATGACATGCCCTGATTGAGGAAATGATTGAGGTACATAGGATCTCCACCAAAGCCAAATTAGTCTGTGTCCCTAATTGTGTACACAAGATGTACACCCTCTAGATTTACCCTATTGAGTCTGCATGTTAAACCTTTTTGTCATCGCCCTTATTATCTTAATTTTGAGCTTTAGTATAGCTATATCTTTATCTTTGTTCTGAAATCTAGTAGAGCTATACATGAGATTATGCGCAACCAAGGTGATATGAAGCTGATGAGAAAGAACTAGTGTGGGGGAGGATTTAAGCTAGATTGCAATCCTTGGCCGTGTAACAAACAAAACAAAAAAATGAAAGAAAAAGAAAAAAGAATTTGCATGGCTGGGAAGAGAAAAATAAGAGAAAAAGAAAAGTTTCAGATTAAGTCTTTTTTGTGAAATAAGAATTTTGCAAATGTGGAGGGCCCAAAAACATTAATACTTGGATTTTGTTCTATTTCACGTTTTGATAAAGACGTTTAAATTGATGGAAGGGTCCAACAAGAAGACATCTGACCCTTGCTTTTGACGACAAATGGTGTATCTGAGTGCTCTAATAGGTTTCAAGATACTTGTTTGAATTCATATCCTGTTGTTTCTGTAACCCTAAGCCTAGCCCCATTACAACCTTGAGAAATACCTACTTGATCCTTGAGAGGGTTTAACTACGATATGTGGAGTCAGGTGAAAAAGTTGAGCATATTGTGGTCTATTTGGCAAGTATTTGATTTCCTTCATGAGATTTGAACAAAAAATCATATGTTTGTTAAGCTTTTCTTTCATACATATGTGAGCTATTTGATTTGTATTTTTGATCTCTCACATACACTTGAGCATACCGTAAATCTTGAGAGAAGAAATAGTGCAATCCTTGTGAGGTGAAATCATTATATGTTTGATACATGTTGAGCTCTAACTGTCATCATTATTCTCTCAAGTCTTACTTGTGCTATGTTGAATATAAGTCTTTATTAACTTTCGAATGTGAGCTTGATTCTTGGTTGAATGTAATTTTTGATGCTATGAAAGTAGAGGATTGTTGAGACAATTTGTTAAGGGCATTAGATCGAGTTGTTTTCGAGTTCTATTTTCTTTTGCGTTTTAATTTTGCTAAGGACTAGCAAAAACTAAGTGTGGGGACAGTGTATCATTTGTTTAAATTTTAGAGTATAATATTCTATTTTTGTGTTTGATTTTACTCATTTTTAAATAGTCTTTTATGTATTTCATAATTTAAAAAAATCTAATCGGGCCGCCCAGCCCGCCTAAGCGGCCGATTTTCGTGTCAGTGCCCAGCTTGGCCGATTCGGGAAAAATCAGAACGGTGCCCCGCTGCATAGCGTCTAGGCACCGCCTAGCGACCATGGACACCTTTTTTAGAACACTGGCTATGCCACTGGATTTGCACCCTATCCGTCAAATTTGACGGTTTCCATCCAATTTTCATCCATGTGTCATTCTGATAGAGATATTAAGTTGTTCGATATTATTGGTTATTTAATGAGGATACTATGGTGGTTATAAACCTAATTGTTAAGCCACAGAGATGTCATGCATATTGCATGTATTGAAATCACTTCCCTTGCTGTATTGGATATATTCAATTTTGTGGTCTGGGGTTTTGCACTGCATGATACATACTTATCTTATAGTATAACTGCTCAATATCACAATTGGCTTCAGAAGAGTGGCTTTTTCAGATGGTTCTCTCCCTCCATACACCCACATGCACAAACGCGCACCCAGCTTGTTCTATGTCTGTCTAATTATTGTGTGCTCTTGCTACATTTCCATAGGTGCGTTGTATGCAGCGTGTAAGAGTACAGATGTCATATGCATCCTTTTGTATTTTTCTCATGAGTTGTTGGTTGATCAATGTTCATTTGCTTCTCTTATCCCTCTTGGAAATGACATCAGATCGGCGCTGGAAGGAGAGTGTGGAGTCCTCGCCGCTAATTTGTTTGCAAAGAGTGTTTTTGGAGAGGATGCTTTGGTGAATGTGAGTGTTGAGAAACAAGCAGATGGTAAGCTAAGTGGATACATCAGAATTAGAAGCAAAACTCAAGGTATTGCACTGAGTCTTGGAGACAAGGAGCCCGTTTGGTAGGGCTTTTAGACAGCTTTGCTTCAAAACAAAGCTGTTTAAAGTGTTTGGTTCATTCCAAAAAGTGGTGCATTGCTTTGAAGCACCTCAATTTTAGCTTAAAAAGCCGAAGCCGGAGACCCCCCGCTTTTAAAAGCCCAAAGCTCTATCAGCTCTCTGCGTTATCTCCTTCTCCCTCAAATCATCACCCTCCACCACCGATCTCTCACCCAATCTCGTCCCTCGTCCCCGCCAACCTCTCTGGTACCACCGCGCTTCTCCTCTGCTATCATCAACACCTGTCAACGACGCCTTCTGTCACCACCAGACTCCTCTTTCTCCCGCTAGCCTTCGACGACATCTCCTCCAGATTTTAAAGTGAGTCTTTTTTGGTGCAAAGTTGGAGTCTTTTGGTTGCTTCGTTAATGGATTTTGTTTGGTTTTGGGTTTTTCAATTTATGAAAATAATGTCTGTTAATTATTAATTGGCATGAATTTGGAAGAGCACCATTCTCGGCATGAGCTGGAGCAGATGAATGTAACGTCCACGACGTATCCGGAATTCCAGTTCAAGACTGAGTTTCAGAATCATGAACCAGAGGTATGCTTAGTTTAGAATCTTGCTTTCTTTAGTGCATTATGTAGGACTAGTACATTAATATTACGCAAAAGAAGAGAAAATAGATGGAGGATACAATCGAAATTCGAAGGTGTTTTGGTTCTGGAATCAAAGCATCATGAAGTTTCTTGAAATCAAGGGAATGATCAGAGATTGGTTTTTTCACAATCCATAGAATTTATCCCATATATAACACTCCCACAAAAAAACAATTTTATCAGTGATTTTTCGATATGATTTTACTACAATTTGTGACTGTAACATTGGTTTTCTCTCCTTTTATTTTCTCAGACAAATTGCATACTTCACTGGTCCAACAGGTAATACCTTCCCCTCAATTAGAACGATTTTATATTTTATATTTATAAATATTTCTTTGAATGAAATATGTACTTGAGGGGTTCACTGGATTTTATTTGCAGTTGGGGGACTTCTAAATGCAACGTGTGAAAATGCAACAGAGATGATAATAGCACTGTTTGCAGTGATAGGATGTTGGAGTGCATTTGGTTGGCTTGCTGGTATGACAATTATCATAGCGCTCTTGTCTGAGTATGTTGTGGGTACAATTGAGGTATTTATACAGACCTATTTTGAGGAGTTTTATTGTAAAATTCTTTAATGAGTTTATCTCAAAGCACTAGTTACCCAATTGATGATATTGTTCCTTGCTCAGGCTGCATCAAACTCTTGGGGCATTTCTGTGACCTTTATCAGCATTATTTTGCTACCAATTGTGGGAAATGCAGCAGAACATGCTGGATCAATCATATTTGCTCTCAAGAACAAGTTGGTATGATTATTACATAATAAGATTGTCACTACTATGATCGTCGAACTTTTGAATCATATAACTTTACTCTGGACTAATGTCATTTTTATTAAAAATTTCAATGCAGGACATATCTTTGGGTGTTTCTTTAGGCTCTGCATCTCAAATCTCCATGTTTGTGGTAAGAATCAAAATCCAAGTGAAATGAGACAGATTGAGAAAACTCTAAACTCTTCAAATTAGTCATACAACAACCCCCTAACTTCCTTAAAATTTTCAGGTCCCTTTAAGTGTGATCGTTGCTTGGATAATGGGGATTGAAATGGATCTTGACTTTAGTCTCCTTGAAACTGGTTCTCTTGCTTTCACAATAATCATCACAACCTTTACATTGTAGGTCTCTCTACTAATCAAGTCTCCTTGATCGTTGTTTGTTTTTATGTTCTATTTCTGATGTATAACATCCAGAGTGGGATAGCTAACAGAACTGTTGGAGAGACCCGTATCCTTTTCTTTTCCTCAACATAATATCCAGTTCTGGTTATTTCCTCATTTCACAGTATAATGATAGCAATCTTTTGGCTGGGAATATTGTTCACTTTTCGTATTGTGTTCAAACCTTAACAACTTATAGAGATGAACATGTCCAGCAGTAGAAGTCATTGTGTTTACTTATTCACATTTCAGCAAGAACTAAAGAAAAATAACAGGTAAAAGAATTCATATTTCGATTTGGTTGTATATTTTTGATGTGCGAATCTTGAACATTCTGATTCTTTGGACAGGCTGGTTCTGAGAAAGCGGAGAAAACTGGAGCCGAAGGAAAAATTCTCGAAGAAGCCAAGACCATCAACAAATCCCTCTCAGCCCTTGGAAATGTTATAAATGCTCTCACATGTGGCTTACCACGCAAAGCATACCACATTCCATATCGTGGAATGCATTTTGTTACAAATTGGTGTTTGGATCTCTTTCTGATATTTACCTTTCCTCATAGTTCCTCGTAAGGTGATTGAGATATTGATCTTCGATTTACATGGAACTGTACCATTCAACATTGGAAGTTATTCTTTGTTATTTTGCTATCCTTGTCCTTCATTGAACTGCATTGGAACAGTTAAGGTGACATCATGTTGTCTTTATGATGATAAGAAGCCTGAGAATGTGACCCAAGACCCATTGTTTCAATGACATAAGGATTCATGAGCAATTATGTTTTAATACATTACTAAATAAATAAAGCAAAAATATATTATAAGGTTAAACTGACAATTTACAAACTTAAAGCACTTTTAAAAGCTAGTTTACCAAACAGTTTACCTCTGCTTCTATCATTCACAGCACTTATAAAAAGCCAGTTTACCAAACACTCAGCAGCTTTGCTTGTCAGCTGCTTATTCTCAAAATAAGCCACAGCCAGCTTATTTTTGAAGCCACAGCTGTACCAAACAGGCCCAAGATCACCTTGAAACACAAGGGTGGCCCTTGATTGGAGGGCCTCTTGCGGCTTTGTTAGTACTAGTCTGCTAGCAGCACGAGGCTCCATCTGTGTCTAGGGCTGGGCAATCCCGTCCCGTCTAAAAAATATATTATCGAAACAAGATGAGATTGCATTTTTAGAAATGTACACTGTACGAGATGATTCCGTTCAGTATCGGGACGGGATCGAGATCCTGCAACGGCAGGCAAAAAAACATAAAAGAGATAAATTTATTCTAAATTATTGAAGAAATTTTATATCTATTTTTTATAAGCTCAATATGAACTCATCTAATATTAATGAGGGTTTTATTGTGTATAATATTCTTATATATATATATATATATATATATATATATATTCTATTGTGTTACTTTTCTATGGTATAACTGCTTTAGTTCTAAACTCCTAACTCTATATAAGTACAAGACGAACAAAAATTGTAAAAATCAATAACCAATTAATTAAATGTTTGTAATTTGCATCTAACTAATTAATTAAGATCTCGAAAAAACTCTCAAGTTGAAAAATCAAATGAGCTTCAATTATCACTACATAGTTTCGTTGTGGCGACCAATATCTTTCATATGATCATCATCACCAAATGTGAATGAATTATCTAACTCTTGCTATGTGAAAATTGAGCATTTTTTGAGTTCATTGTAAGATCATATACCCTAAAAATCAGACTATTATAATCAGATATAAGTACTTTTATACTTTCAAGATGGTCCCGTCCCGTCCAGTTTCCAAACTATTGGGATGGGACGGTACCATCATTTTAAAATTTTGTCCCGTCTTACCAATTTTCAGTACGAAACCGATACAAGATCGAAATTACGGTACAAAATGTCCAAACATTTCTGTGACTAGTCAATGCTTAAGAAATGAGGATGATAGCATTTGTCACGTCATTTTGCTGCATTGGAGTTGGTTACTTATACGCCAAAATCTAGGGAGCCTATTCAGTGTACCCTGAAAATTAATTGTGGAGATGCCCGTTGGAGATGTTTTCACAGTTCATGTGTCAAATCAACGGTGGAGATGACAGGTGCGCTGAATATTTGCGCAAATTCTAAGGATAATACTCAGGAACTTTTCGTGCATAATTATTGGCTCTTTTTCTTGTTTTTTTGACCAAAGCATCATAATTGATCTATCTATCTGATGAAGATTAGAAGGAGAAGATCCAACTACAAAGCCCTCACCTTTCCTTTGGTTGGTTGTAAATTTTATCCAACAATCATGTCAAATGTAATCTGACAAGACTTCATGGACTTTTGGGATAGCAAATTTTGGGCATTGCCCTAACTTTTTGTTTGCAGATGAGCATATATGAATGATGAGCAATTGAAGTTCATTGTTTGGTGGTTGAGGTCCCCTAAGATGTTATGTTTGTTTGTTTGCATGTAAGCATCAAAATTAAGGAGATACATTGCTTGGTAGTTGAGGCCTCTCTGTGGTGTATCAGTTTTGCAAGTGAAGGTTGGTTTGAAAATGGTATTCCTTTCCTTAGTTTTGGTAAGTTTGGTGGAAAGTACATGAGTAGTGTAGAAGGAACCTTGAGAGAGCTTTTTACTACACCTCTTAAATCTTAGTGCGCATATAAAAAAGCTCACAAGTTAGTTTGAGTCAATTCTTGGAGATTCTGAGATAGGTACCTCTTTCGGTAATGGCTAATGTTGAAAGTCTTGAGAATCTCCAAGCTGCACAAAAGATCTTAAGGGCTAGTCTGGAGAAATCTAGAGCCATTTCTTCAAAGTTAGATGAAATGGGGTCTAGATTTAACGACATTAGGCAGATACTGCCAACTTTGGAGGCTGCAATCAGACCTTTCTCCATGCAAAAATGTAGCTACTTTGCAATCAGGGACCAAATCAATGGCGCCATTGGCCCTGCTACTGCTGTTCTCAAAATCTATGACGTTGTCCGTGAGCTTGAGGAGTCACTGGTCTATCAGTCGTGTGCTGATCTTCCTGCTTACCTTTCATGCATGAAAAAGCTCGAAGAAGCTTTCAGATTTCTTGCTGACAACTGTAGGCTGGCCATTCAGTGGCTGGAGGACATTGTTGAGTTTTTGGAAGACAATGTTTTTCCCAATAATCAAAGCCTCTCAAGTGTGAAGAAATCTCTGAGGATTCTACAGGAGTTGCATGAAATCGAGGGGCGTGCTCGTCTTGATGGAGGGCCTCTCAATGCTGCATTCAACAAACTTGAGACTGAATTCAGAAGTCAACTGATGGAGAACAGTGTTACAACAACAACCTGTGCTACTTTATTACCATTAACTGTGCCTGTAGTCCAAAAGCTTCAAGCCATAGCTGGGAGATTGGATGGTGATATTCGGCTTGAGAAGTGCATAGTCCTGTACATTGAAGTTCGGAGTTTGAATGCACAAAGAAGTATGCAGGCTCTTGATTTGGACTACCTTGAGATACAAGTCACTGAATTTGATGACATCCAGAGCATTGAGTCTCACATTGATCAATGGTGCAAGCATCTGGAATTAGTTGTGAAGGACCTAATTGAGCTGGAGTACAAACTCTGCAACGATGTCTTTGAGAAGACAAAATCAGATGCTTGGAAGCACTGTGTTGCAAGACTAGCTGAGGAGTTTAGACTAATCTCTTTCCTTCAGTTTGGAAGGAGCGTCACCATGATGAAGAAGGGCCCTCTCGAGCTCTTGAAGCTTTTAGATATATTTGCACTTTTGGAAAGTCTAAGATCAAATTTTAACCGTTTTTTTGGTGGAGAGGCCTGCACTGACATTCGGACCCTGACAAGGGAACTAGTGAAGGCAGTAGTAAATGGTGCTTACGAGATCTTCCAGGAGCTTCCTAGTCAAGTAGAGATGCAGCGGCGATTTTCTCCTCCTTCACATGGTGGCATTCCCGGGTTAGTAAGCTTTATAACTAAATACTGTGAGCAACTACTAGAGGACGAGTATAAGCCACTCTTGGCCCAGGTCTTGAAGATCCATCAAAGCTGGTACCAAGATGTGTATGGAGATGGTTTCCTTACAAACCACATTATTATTATAATGAAGGAAGTTGGGTTAAATCTGGATGCATGGTCCAAGGAATATGAAGATATCTGCCTCTCCTACCTATTCATGATGAACAATCACTGCCATTTCTGTCAACTGAAAGGCACAAAGCTCGGCCACATAATGGGAGATTCTTGGTTAGGAGCTCATGAGCAGTACAAGGACAATTGTGCAGCTCTCTACTTGAGAGAATGCTGGGGAAAGCTTGTGTCTCTTATAACTCAAAGGGATTTGGGTTCATTCCAAGAGTCTGAAAAGAAGAAGCTGAAGGAATTCAATGAGGGTTTTGATGAAAGGTACAAGAAGCAATCAAATTGGGTCATATGTGACGAAAACTTAAGGCGAAAAGTATGCGAGATTTTGGTGCAGGCAGTTGTACCAGCTTATAGGAGCTACATGCAAAAGTATGGTAGTTTGGTTGAACATGATGCAACTCATGCAAGTGCTAGTAAGTATGTGAAGCACACAGCACAGAGCCTGGAGAATATGATTACTTCTATGTTTCAGCCTAAAATGGTCAAGAAGTATTCCAGCACCAAACATATACGCTTTGGCAAGCTGAAAAGCCTGGTGCAAAATCAATTTCGTGTAACTCTTACAGCTATGTGATCACCTCTCTCAGTGATGTGGTCTAGAAGGAATTGTAGAACTAGTATCCACTAGTGGATTCTTAGGCTACTGATGAAACATTTAGAAAATAAGAAGTAAAACATACTACAATGTGACTTGAATATATGCTATTGTTTTCGGCAAATTTGATAATGCGAAAAAAAAGAAAAGAAAAAAGAAGTGTTCAATCTGTGCATGAGCAATATGTAAAGAACGTATCATATGTATTGCAAACTCTTTTATAGTAAAGAATGGTAATATTCATTCTCTGCCTTAGCCGTGGTGACTTGGCCATGGATGGCATAGGTCAGCAGGTCTGGTGGGATATGCATATTGAGTTCTAAAACTGAAAGAAGGCGAAAGTAGGCGTAGGGAATGTAGACAGAATTGTCTTGAACATTACTGAGATACTGCGTAGTCTTAGTTCAATTTCTAAGATGATGCCAAAGAAATTGTTCTCATTCATGTTACTCATGATCAATGTAAATTATAATGTTAACGACTGCAGTGACAAGCAAAGTCTCAAAACCTCATAGCATATATACAAAGATTCAAGGTTTGTTGAGGTCATGCCAATACCAAGTTACCAACTCAAACACAGAGTGAAGTTGCTACAAGCATATCTTCCATGAGGTATTGAGGACTCAATCACTTTGTAAGTACTAAATAGTTCTCTCTTTCTTCATTGTGAATTGGTGAACATGAGTTTGCTAACCTTTATACTTGTGGTGAGTATGTATGTTTGTGCATAAGATTATCGTTGGGATATTCTCATGTACTAACGGAATGTTGACAATTAGTAGCAAGTAGTAGCGAGACACAAGGTTTATAGTGGTTCACATTGTCATCAGTGGACAAGGCTACGTCCACTTTAATATATACTAGGTGATGAGAGCCTTGAATGGGCTCACACAAGTATTACAAGTGATGTGTTGTCTACTTGTTATGATCATCTAGATGAGTGGGGGTAGAGTCTTCTTTATAGAGGAGGGAGACTTCTCTCTTTTACATATTCTTCAATGTGAGACTAAGAGTTCTAATCTCGTCTCCAAGTGTTGTATGAGCATATGTTAGTGAGGCCAGGAGAGTGACTTGCTGGTACACTCTTGGTGACTTCTTGGTAGCAACGCGTAGCTTGCATATCGGGTTTCGTGATGCAAGTCATGGTCGGGTCCCACCATGCCTTGTGGGTCCATAAAAAAGGTGTCAATTATGCTTTGTGGTGTAGGCATATTGGCCATAATATTGACTACAATGTATGTCTCTTTCTATCTGACTTTAGTTTTGGATTGTTCTAGCTGAGTTTGTTCTTCATCAAAAATGGATGGCAACCTATCTGAGAGTTTACTAGCCTAAACAAAACTAGACCATGCCAGCTTCCTTAGCAGACTGACATTTTCTTGAGTCAATCCTCTCATGTTGGGTTACTGAAGAGCATAAGAGCAAGTTCACCCATTGAAAAAAAATTTAACCTGGGTTAGATTACACATAAGCAATCCAATCCAAGAGGAAAAAAACCATCTTCCACCCACAAATGAGATTTCTCCCTTATTCAACCCGGGTTGAATTGAAAATGAGCAAACACTAGTGGGTTATGGCTCTTAGCTGACGAAACAATTCCGTCTCTTAAGAGTATTTTTCTGTCTCCTAAGATCTTAGCTGACGGAAATTCCGTCGACTAAGATCCGTCGGCTAAGACGCGTCGGTAAAGACCCTAGCCGACGGAAAATTTTATTCCGTCGACTAAGAGACAACCCAGTCGACGGAATTTCCATCGACTTCCGACGGAATTATTTTTTCTCATACATATATTTCAATATAATGATGATATATGACGGTCGGATTTTTTTTTTGAATTTTGATGATCAGAATCACAACATGTCTACTAATGTTGTATAAATTGTTTATCAAATGTTAAGTAAATGTTCCGTTTAAGAAACAAATTATACGTAGAAGCTTCAACCAAAAAAAAGTCGTGAAATAAAATATGACAAGAATGGTGAAATACGTCTATTCAATTTTCTCGGTACCAATAGTTGCGGTCAATGCAACTAGAGTTGCGGTCAACGCAATTTTCTATTCTTTCTCCCTAGAGATAGCCCTATCTTCAGTGGTTATTTTTCATAAAATTTTTATACCACTGGTCGCGTATCATCGATTTGAATCTATTTTCAGTTGAAGTTCTGAGCAAAATACGTAATTTAGACGGTCAAATGACCGTTTTCATGCGTAAAGGGGTTTGACTTACGGGATTGACCGTAAGGATCAAGCCCTTAACGTTATAGGATCAAGTTGAATTTTTTCCTATAGACATATTTCAACATAATGATCATATCAGACGGTCGGATTTTTGTTTCTCAAGTTTGATCATCAGAATCACAACATGTCTACTAATGTTGTATAACTTGTTTACTAAGCTTTAAGTAAATGTTTCATTTCAAAAACAAACTCAACGTAGAAACTTCAAACTCAAAAAAGTTATGAAATAAGATATGACCGGAATGGTGAAATATGTCTACGGTTGAGAAATCACGTAATTCCGGTAAAGTCTCGATGCTGATAGTTGCGGTCAATACAATTTAGGGGTTTGACTTACGGGATTGACCGTCCGGATGAATCCCTTAAATTTATCGGATCAAGTTGAATTTTTTACCATAGACATATTTCAACATATTGATGATATCTGACGGTCGTATTTTTGTTTGTGAATTTTGATGACCGGAATCACAACATGCCTACTATTTATCATTATTTATCCATATGAGGAGCCCTATCATCGAGGGCTAAATGTCACAAAATTTTTAGATGAGCAGTTGTGTCTCATCATGGTGAGAGTTTGTTGTGTTGAAGGTTCCACCAAAATTCCTGATATAGATATAGATATGCGTTTTCGTGTGTTATGTGTCTAGAAAAACTGCATTTTGAAGCCTTAAACGAACTCGGATGGCCATAAAAGCCCATATGTCATGACATTAGCTATGAGTTTGACTCGTACGCCCGTTCCGCTTCCAGATTGGTATCACAATAGTCAATTAGACATCAAAATATCTGTAGTGCAATTTTGTAAGTAAATATTATTTTTTTTATAGCCGACGAAATACGAGATTTTCCGTTGACTAAGAGCTTTCTTAGTCGACGGAAATATCCAGGATGACAGATCTGTCGGCTAAGAAGGGTTTAGTCAACGAAAATTTCTGACGAACGTATTCCGTCGGCTAAGAGGTTCTTAGTTGACGAACTTTTTCTCCTAGCCGACGGAAGTGTTTCCTTCGGCTACGAAAATCATAGCCGACAGAACAGTATAGATTTTGAGTGAAACCAACCAATGCTAGAGGACCAAACCAGCCCAGGTTACTTCAGTCCACCTCAGCCTGAGCCCACCCACGTGCGTGAGGTCAGCGGCTCGCTTCCGTTTCCTTGACGCGCCTGCGAGGACCGTTTCGCACACGGACCGACCTGCGCCTTTCGTTCACATGTGTCCAGCGACATTTTGTCGCAACATACATACCGCAGCTCAGTGGGACACGTGTCGCGACTCCAACGGCTTGACTCTTCCGTTTGAATGCAACGGTCCACAAATCTGGGTCGTCCAAAATGCAATTTGACGGCTCACAATCAATAGCCATTGGATGTTGCAACCAATTTCTTTTAAAGGAATCTGCCCGTTTGAATAAATCCAAAAAATGTTAGAAAAATCTAAAAAAAAATATTTAAAAAAATATGTAAAATTCTAACGATAGTAATGCAAATCTCCTATAAATACCTATCACAATTTTACACATTCCACACCAATTTCTCTCACACATCTATATTTCCCACTTTCCAAAATCCATAGCTTTCATCTCTTAGGTTTTTTCTTTATTTTAATTATGACCGGATTTAACACAACTTTGATGTAATGGAGTATGGGAAGACCTCCAATTGTGCAAGTCTTGGAGGTTCATTAGTCAAGATTCGAGAAAGGGTAAAGATCAAAAGAAAGCCGAGTTATAGGAGAGAGTTCGCAAACACTACTTCAAAAAATTTCCAGAAGCACCCGATCGAAGTGAATCCGCATTTATAGGGAGATGAAGAATTCTCAAACCCAAATTATATCAATGGCATTGTGCATTATGACAAGCTAAACTTTGGGTAAAGAGTGGGACAAGTCCACGTGATGAGGTATGGATATTTTTCTACTAATTTCATGTTTACATAATTATTATGATTTAGAATAAATTAGTAACTATTTTATGTATCTCATTAATTGTTGTTTTTTAATTTGTAGTATAAGAAAGCACAAGATCTTTGAAAAAAGAGATGTCCAAAGGGAAATTAGTCAAGTCCTAAAAGGCCGATTTCTTGAATTTTGCTTGCTATGAAGTTGTTCAAGCATTTCGCGACATTCCACCTTTGACCGAGACGAGTGCAGGAACATCAATGGGAGGAAATGAAGGGATGTCTACGCAACCAAGTGTTGATGACTCTCCTATCAACTTAGAAAAAGATGTTGATGATGTTGCTCCCGAGCCGAATGTTCTATCAATAGGAAGAAAGGCTTCAAAGGAAGCACATCGAAAAGGAAGGAAAGGGGGCCAATAAAGAATCACCTGTTGCATTTGCTGTCGTGTCGCTTGCAAACAACCAATCATTAATTTTGTCAGCAAGGAAAAAACGAGATGAAACATACACAAGACAATTGTAAAACCAACAACAACAAGAATATCTACGGCTCCAAATGGATATGCGGAATGAGCAATTCAAAATGCAAGAGAGAGAAAATCGTATCATGGAGATGAATCCAAGCACCATGTCGCCAGGGCCTAGAAAACATTATTGGATAGCAAAACAAAAGGCGATAGCTGAGTCACAAGCAAATTTGTCAGGGCCTTTCTCCGGTGGATATCCTCAAACACCTTTTCCCTGAGGATATCCCCAACCACCATGCCCCGGTGGATATCCCCAAACACCCTATCCCGGTGGATGTTACCAACCACCTTTTTCCGGTTACTATATCCCCAACCACCTTCCACCGATGAATCCACAAACCTCATCGATGGAAATGATCATTCAAACACCGATTTCTTTTGTAATGAGGATAACAATCCTGATAATTAGAGAAATATTAGGATATTTTGAGTTATTGTAATTTTTATTTTCTTAGGCTTGGCCTGTCAATTAAATTTTATGAAATAAAAAAATTAATTTCATACTTTAAAACAATTTTTAAAATTCAATAAACAATCACTGCCACATGACAGCAATCTCACATTTTTGACGGGTGGAAATTGCTGCCCAGTCACAGTGACCCAGAGTGACCCAGGTCACTGTGGTCATTCTAACCCAACGGGTGAACTTGCTCTTAGATCTTGAAGACATCCCCGTTCGGAAGATGAAGCAAATGTAGCATGTCAGAAGTTTTCTGATGCATTGGAGTTCTTGTTGAGGGAGAAGAGCTCAAGCAGTACATCGAGGAACTTGGTTCTCTGAGCCATGGAAAGAGTTTACATGAAGGAAAATGTATGGATAACCATTTGTGCATTACTTAGGACCATTGTTGTTGTAGTTTCTCCTCTCATACTCTATGCTTTTGTGAACTATTCAAATATTGACGATGAAAGTCTCTCTGAAGGCTTCATTATAGTGGGGTATCTAGTTCTTACCAAAGTAGTTGAATCTTTGAGCCAGAGACAATGGTATTTCGACTCAAAGTGGTCTGGCATAAGAATGAGGTCAGCCTTGATGGTTTCAGTCTATCAAAAGCAGCTGAAGCTTTCTAGTTTGCGAAGAAGAAGGCACTCAGCTGGAGAGATTGTGAATTACATAGCACTTGACGCTTATCGAATGGGAGAGTTCCTTTGGTGGTTTCATGTGACATGGAGCTTTTCATTGCAGCTATTGCTTTCCATTGTTGTACTTTATCTGGTGGTGGGTGTTGGTGTTCAGTAGAAAAAAAATACTACAATTCAGGGTTAATTCAATATGGCGAACAAATCAGATTCAGATTCAGATTCAGGACGGATTCAGATTCAGGTCAGGACAGATCTACTATGATCTACCATAGCTTTCAGCTCCCAAGATCAGAACTCTCAACGATCTACATCACACCACCTCTCAAACTATGCCTCTAGGGTCCTATTTATATATAAGAATAGTTGTAATCATAGAAGGAAACTAATTACACAGAAAGACTTACACAATCCTAGTTTGATTATACTTTCTAATCATACTAGGATTAGGACTCACGTCAACATGTTCTACCTGGTTAAGTTCCACTTTTCATTTTCGGTCTTCTGAATGTGCCATTTGCTAAGGTACTTCGGAAGTGTCAGTCCGAGTTCATGGTATTGGTAGCTCAGGATGAGAGGCGTAGTCTGAGATTTTTTTATGAATGAAGATAGAAGAGCACGTCCTCTCTACCTCGTTTTTATTTCAAAAGAAAGAAAAAATAATACACGGGGACAAGAAACCTTACCCCCTCAGTAAACCACTTCAGGCTCAAAAACAAACTAACGAAAATGAAAATTGGGAAACCTAAATGATCTTTACTATGCAATGATAAAATAAAATCAGCGGTAAATCACACCAAATTAAGCCAGCATAAGTACGACCAAAATTTATCAAAGTATCTGGAACTTGGTTTCCTTACCAATAATTGTGAGAGGCACAAAATTGCATTTGAGATATCTGAAACAAACAATTACTCAATTGAGAACCCGCAATTGCCAAGACACCAAGTGAGGAGATTTGAGAAAATTAAGAATCAAAGATGAGTCCGCTTCTAACCACACATGTTTCCAATCACGAAACCAAGCTATCTCAATTGTTTTAATCACCGCCATTATTTCTACTACCGCTGAGCTTGAAATATCAAAATTAGAAGAAAAAAAAAAACACCAAGACAGTTACCTTGATAATCCTAAAATACACCATCATTACCAGCCTGATTCGACGCACTTCTCCAAGCACCATCGGAGTTAGGTTTAACCCATCCAATTAAAGGAGGAAACCAATTCACCTTAATAATTTGTGTAGCACGTCTGGGCCTGCAAGAGACTTGCAGTCTTTTTAGAATAGTAAGCTCATCCACACTATTATACATGGTGCCAGAAGCCAATCAAATTTACTAGAATAAACAATCTACCTACTAATCCACCTCTTAGCTTCAGTGAGATCTGCTACTTCCCCATCAAAATTGACCTTATTTCTTACATTCCAAATGCACCAAAGAATTGCCACGAAAGCAGCAACCCATAGATCATGTAATTGAGCACTCCGCTCATGAGCCAAACCTTTGCGTAATCTGTCTAATAACGACCCTTGGAGTACACTCAACTGAAAAAATCCCTCCAAATAATGCCATAACAATAACTCAAATGTACAATGAAGAAAAATATGGGCTATAGACTCACCATTGAGATGACAAAATACACACCTTGAAGCAAAAGAGACCACATATTTGAAGGAAGTCATCAGAAATAACACGACCTTTCAAAACTTTTCAAGGAGAGACATATGTGGGGGTGTATAAATTTAGACCAAACTAGCTTACCCCAATCAATCTGTGAGAGTGTAGTCCGCAAAATGGCGTAGGCCTCACTAGCAATGAGCTTCCGCGAAGATGAATGAATCCAAACTAACTGATCCTTTGCATTATCATCAACAGAAATTAAGACATTTTCTTGAAGAAAAGCACATAAACTTGGAAAATGTAGAAGAAACATTTCTAGAAACCACTACCAGCATAAACAACATAGCGGACGAAAATAGGATATTTCGTCAGCTAAAGTACATTTTAGTTACAAAATTACACTACGGATATTTCGGTGTCCGATTGACTATTGTGATACCAATCTGTAAGCGGAACGGGCGTACGAATAAAACTCATCGCTAATGTCATATCATATGGGCTTTTTGGCCATCCAAGTTCGTTTAAGGCTTTAAAATACAGTTTTTTCTAGACACTTAACACACGAAAATGCTATCTACATCTATATAAGGAATTTTGGTGGAACCTTCAACACAACAAACTCTCACTATGATGAGACATAACTGCCCATCTAAAAATTTTGTGACATTTAGCCCTCGATGATAGGGCTTCTCATATGGATAAATAATGGTAAATAGTAGGCATGTTGTGATTCCGGTCATCAAAATTCACAAACAAAAATACGACCGTCAGATATCATCAATATGTTGAAATATGTCTATGGTAAAAAATTCAACTTGATCCGATAAATTTAAGGGATTCATCCGGACGGTCAATCCCGTAAGTCAAACCCCTAAATTGTATTGACCGCAACTATCGGCACAGAGACTTTACCGGAATTACGTGATTTCTCAACCGTAGACGTATTTCACCATTCCGGTCATATCTTATTTCATGATTTTTTTGAGTTTGAAGTTTCTACGTAGAGTTTGTTTTTGAAACGGAACATTTACTTAAAACTTAGTAAATAAGTTATACAACATTAGTAGGCATGTTGTGATTCTGATGATCAAAGTTGAGAAAAAAAAATCCGACCGTATGATATGATCATTATGTCGAAATATGTCTATAGGAAAAAATTCAACTTGATCCGACAACGTTAAGGGCTCGATCCTTACGGTCAATCCCGTAAGTCAAACCCTTAAAGCACGGAAACAGTTATTTGACCGTCTAAATTACGTATTTTGTCCGGACCTTCAACTGAAAATAGTTTCAAATCGATGAGACGTAAGCAGTGGTATAAAAATTTTATGAAAAATAACCACCGGAGATAGGGCTACCTCTAGAGAGAAAGAATAGAAAATTGCGTTGACCGCAACTATATGCACCGAGACTTTACCGGAATTACGTGATTTTTAACCGTAGAAGTATTTCACCATTCCAGTCATATCTTATTTTACAACTTTTTTTCGTTTGAAGTTTCTACGTATAGGATTTAGGGTTTTAGCCGATGAAATTAGGGTAATTCGTCGGCTAAAGTTAAATAATTAAATTAAATAAAAATAATAACTATAGCCAACAAAATTTATTAAAATTCGTCGGCTAAAGTTAATTAAAAATTCAAAAAAATTTGGCAGGGATTTTAAAAATTTTAAACTTTTTCTATATCTTTCATTTTTCTCCTCCTCCTCCTCCTCTTCATCTTCCTTCCTCCTCCTCTAACTCCTCCTTCTCCTCTCCTTCTTCTCTCCCTCTCCTAGCCTTCTTCTCCTCCTCCACTCTCCTCCCCCTCCTCCCGCTAGCCTCCTCCTCTTCCTCCTCATCTTCTCCTCCTCCTTCTCATCCTCCACCACCGGTGTAAAAACGAAAAAAAAAATTAATTAAAAATACAAGAAATAAAAAAATAAAATAACTAACTATAGCCGACGAAATTTATAAAAATTCGTCGGCTAAAGTTAAATAAATAAATAATAAAATAAATAACTATAACCGACGAATTTTATTAAAATTTGTCGGCTAAAGTTAAATAAATCAAATAAAATACTATAGCCGACGAATTTTAATAAAATTTCGTCGGCTAAGGTCTAAAAAATCGTCGGCTAAAGTTCAGATTTTAAGCGACGAAAAATTTCTTCGTCGGCTAAAGTTATTTAGCTGACAATAAACAGTAATTTCGTCGGCTAAATTCTTAGCCGACGGCTTTTCCCGACGACTTTTTAGCCGACGACGTTTTGTCAGCTAAGACTTTAGCTGACGAAATTTAGGGTTTAGTCGACGAAAAAATTTTGTCAGCTAAAGTAGTTGCTCTGGTAGTGAACACCCAACCACCACTAGCAACAAAATGAGAAACGACACCATTCATATGTAACGCCCTTGCTCTGAAAAATTCAATTAATGGACGCCCTGCAAAGTTATTCCTCCAAAAAGAAATATTCGTACCACTTCCAATTAACCATTGGCTGCCCTCTCTAATTTGATTCCAAAAACGTTTAATTCTTGGCCAAACTAAAGATGTAGCATATGACATGCGAACCCTTCCTATTGTAGTGACTGAATTCTCTTGTCAAAAATTCCACTAAACTTGCCCAAGAGTTGGATAATTCCTGTCTAAAGTTGTTCCATCTATCAGATGCCTTGTCAGTCAAGTGCAGAGTTGCCAAAGTTAATTTCCTCTCTTCAGGGACGTGATAGAATTCAAATATCCGTTCAGCCCTATTAATTCACTCCACAGGGTCTCCTCCACTAAATGGAGTAAAGTCAAGCTTCATCTGTCTCATAGTGGGTCGGTTGGGGTCAAAACTTGAAGGAATTCCATGCTGATAAGGAAAATAAGGCTGGTATGCAGTGGTGGAGGCTTCAGTGAACACAGGTTGTGGTCTATAGCTGTCATTTTGCGCACAGTCCATAGATGCACGAGTATGGTAATGAACTGAGTTAGGGAATAAGTGGTTAGGGGTGAGAAAATATGGTGCAAAATTGGGGTCAGTGGGTTTGATGGCATAAATCCTTGTGACAAAATGGAGGCTATGCAAAACTGGTTGAAGGGACAAAATGGGGTTAAGCAAAACTGGTTGGTGGTTGCACCAAACTAGTTTGGTATGGAGGTTGGTAAAAACTGGTTGGTGGTGGTCCAAAATTAGAGTACTGATATGAGTGGTTTAAAGATAACCCAGCGCTACCCACACCATGAGATTTCAACCCACTTGGTTGCCCTCTCTCAAAACATACCCCTCTTTCCACACACGAGTTTTTCCCTTTCTCCTTCACCGGCTTAGGATCAGCAGTCGAAGACATAGTGAGTGTGTTCATCAATACCCTGGAGCCATTAGTAATTATGGGAAGGCTGGTGTTGAACTGCATCAAGGGTTCAGACAAGGAAAATGGTGATTTTTCCAGATCTGGCCCTAGTGAGCTCGAAGCTGAGCTTGCCAGAGCTTACATAGAACCAGCAGAGTCTTGTAAGATGGCCAAGGCAGAGTCATCTCCACTGGGAGGGATTATCCCAAATTTTGTGGAGAGGAGCCAGCCTGGCTGGTCTGAGGTAGCGAAGCTTCTCTCAAAGCTCGAAACTCAGCCATAATCTCGGTCCGCAAGGTGTTTAGGGACTCTCGAATTTCTCCGATCTAGACCTTCGTGTGTTCATGGTGGCTAATCAGCTCAGATTCAAAAGCTGCAATTTCTCCAGCTTGAGAGATTGAGGCTGCTTGGCCGGTCACTTGAGGACCCCTATTTTTAGCAATAGTACCCAGATCAGGGCTATGATACCAGATAATAGGAATCTAAGCTAAAAAAGAAAATTTGCAGGAAGGAAATCAACAAAGAAGACAAAAGAAAACATCAAATTTCTCTAGCCAGTTCGATACAACTGGGTTCATATATATCCCCATATGGACCATCCGGATCAAGTCGCGTGGCACAAATCCATCCGCTCACTTAAACAACATTAATTCAAATAATTACTCTAACTGTTTATTAACGGCTATCTAATCTAACTGAGTTTGAACCCTACTGCTACCCTTCTCCTAACCCAACCAGGAGAAATCATAACAGTTTTTGACTAATTTAACTTCAATTTTCTAATAGAGTAGCGATCAAAGAAGAATCTAGTGGGCATAAAGATGGTTAATTTGGAAGTGATTTGTTGCAAGGAATTGAAAAGGTTCGAGCTTTACGATCTAGAGCTTTTCTTTAGGGTTTCTATTTAATAAGGAAAAATATGTTATACGACGTCATTTGGATATTCCCGCGAAACTTTACTGACACATATTTTTTTTTGTTTTTATTATTTTTCTTTAAACATAGGTGAAATATTCACATAATTTCTAGTTATGAATTTTAAAGAGTTGTTCCTCTTACTTCCATTGGCTTTTGTTGGTAGAACTCTAATAACAAAAAAGATGGACACTGGAGAGTTGTGTTATGGATATTCTTCTTGTCTTGCAAACTCTTTGATGCTTGTAATTGTATTTAAGGATTTTTATTACAACAATAAAATATGAACATAAAGCCCTTCGCTGAAGACTTGATAGAGAAGTTCAGCATTTCTGCATTAAGTCACCTCGAATATAATCTCAAAATTGTAATATGGGTATAATTATTGTGGTAAGCGCCCTTTAGATCCCTATAGACACTCTAACGAAAAACATCAAAGATAAAACAGAAAACACACACACACAAAGCACAACAGAATTTTATAGTAGTTCAGCTATAAATAGCTTACGTCCATTTAGTGTTCCTCTTGAGATGTTCACCAGAACACTATGAAGAAATAGGTTTACAAGATCTTGTTGCAGAACTCTGTCCCTTCCCTGTCTAGGTCTTATCTCTCTATCACTCTTGATTCTCTAGGTTTTCTTTCTCTAATAGAGAATTCTCTGCAGGTGCTTTTCTGATACAATAATATCTTAGGATTCATAACCCTAAAAGACAAACCTTTACAGAATCTAAAAAGATTATTTTCCTAGAACTTATAGAAAAAACTTTTTTCCTTTTCTGACTTATATTTGCCTGTTGAATCTTAACTGTTAGATTGTATCAACGAGTCAAAACACATCTCCACATTGGTGAGTTGATACCAAATGATTGCTGCTCCCTTCAAGATATCTTGAATCTTCTTGAAGTAACCCTGAACAAAACCTCCAAGAACATTCACATTGGCAAGACTCTTCTTGCCTTAACACACCTCAAGTGAGGATGTGCTCCACCATAACTCAGCAAGCTGTGACACTGAGCAAGTCCAAGCAATGCTTGAACTTCTCTACAGAAATCGGTTTTGTTAGACAATCTGCTGCATTGTCATTTGTGTGAACCTTCTCCATAATGATACTTTCAGCTTCTACCCAATCTCTGATATTGTGATAGAGAACATCAATGTGTTTCATCCTTGCATGAAACACCTGATTCTTTGCCAAGTGAATGGCACTTTGGCTGTTACACTTCACTACTACACCTTGGTGAATCCCAAACTGGCTTGCCAGCCCATTCAACCAAATAGCCTCTTTTGAAGCCTCTATTAATGCCATATACTCTACCTCTGTAGTAGATAGAGTTGTGACTGGTTGAAGAGTCGCTTTCCAGCTCACATGTCCTCCTCCACATGTGAAAACATAACCTGTTATGGACCTCCTTCTACGTAAATCTCCTGAAAAATCAGAGTCTACAAAACCAACAACACATGCTTCCTATTTTCTTTCAAACATAATTCCAATCTGCTTAGTCATGTTCAAGTACCTTAAAATCCACTTCACTACTTCCTAATGACGCTTACCTGGATTTGACATGTACTTGGAGACAACGCTCAAGACTTGTGCTAAATCTAGTCTTGTGCAAATCATTGCATACATGAGACACCCTATTGCACTTGCATATGGAAGATTCTTCATCGCATCAATCTCCTTCTGATTTGATGGCATGTGTTGTGCACTCAATTGAAAAGTGTGCAACTAATGGGGTAGAAACGAACTTAGCTCCATCCATGTTAAAGCGCTCAAGTACCTTCATTATATACTTTTCTTCTGACAACCATATTTTTCCTGCGTTTCTATCCTTCCTTATTTCAATCCCAAGGATCTTCTGTGCAGCTCCTAAATCCTTCATGTCGAATTCAGCTCCCAACTTCTTCTTAAGTTCTTGAATTTTTGATATCTTCCTGCATGCAATTAGCATGGCATCTACATACAAAAGAAGTAGAATGAATTCCACATTTTTAAATACATCATAGTAGACACAACAGACATATAGACACCTTGTGTAGCCTATTTTTAGCACATAATTGTCAAAACGCTTGTACCACTGTCTTTGGTTATTGCTTGAGCCCATATAGGGACTTCCTTAAGCGACAAACCAGATTTTCTTTTTTTGTTTCAACAAAACCCTCTAGTTGTGACATATAAATGTCTTCTTCGAGGCCCCCGTAAAGAAAAGCAGTCTTTACATCCATGTGCTCAATATCCATATCATATTGAGGTGCTATACACAACAATAATCTGATGGAAGTGTGTTTGACGACTCGAGAGAAAATCTCGTCATAATCCCCTCCTTTCTTCAAATACCCTTTTGCCACCAAACGTGCTTTGTAAGTTATGACATCATCTTCATGTATTCCTTCTTTCTTCCTAAACACCCACTTACAGCCAACAAGCTTTTTTTTCTTTGGGTTTAAGAACCAGTTCTCACACGGAATTCTTATGCAAAGATTTCATCTTTTCAGTCATAGCACCAATCCAACATGCACTTTTCACGCATTCTATGGCGTCTTGGTATGTTGTTAGATCTTCTTGACTTATACTCAGAGCACAACTCACATCTTCTTCTGGTTGTGATTGGAATCAAAAATGCTGAACTGGTTTTCGATTCCTTTTAGGTTTTTTGATTCCTTTTGACGGCTTAAGTGTGTGAGATAGGAGAATTATGTCCTATTTGCTGAGATTGCTCCACTTGAGCCATAATTGTTGTCTGTTGTTGATGCTCTGGTTCCTCAATAGCTACTTCATCATTCCTTTGCTCAATTTGCTCCACCTGAGCTTCAGAATCTTCCACTGATGGTCTAGCTAATGAAATTTTGATTGCTTCTTCTTCATCAACAGTCATCTGCCCCTTCTTGCTATTAGCTTCTTCATTCAATGGCATGGTCTTCTTATCAAAGACAACGTCTCTGCTGATCACCTTTTTCTTGTTGACTATATCTCACAACTTATAACCCTTTAGTCCTCTCTCAAAGTCAATGAATACGCATTCAAGAGACTTAGGTTTCAGCTTGGTTCTTTCATCACTAGGAATATGTGCATAAGCACTGCAACCAAACACCTTTAAGTTGGAATACTCAACTAGTTTTTCAGTCCATACCTCCTCTGCACACTTGAAATCAATAGCCCTAGAAGGTGAACGATTAATCAAATAACATGCATGATTAGCTGCTTCTGCCCAAAACTCTTCTGGTAACCCTACATGAAGTCTCATACTTCTTTCTCTCTCCATGAGAGTTATGTTCATCCTCTCTGCAACACCGTTTTGATGGGGAGTCTTCTTAACGGTAAAATGTCTTATGATGCCTTCATCCTTGCATAGTTGCAAGAACTGCTTGCTTCTATATTCACCTCCATTGTCGCTCCTCATACACTTGATTTTTCTACCTGTTTGATTTTCTACTTCAGCTTTCCATTCCTTGAACTTGGTGAAACCTCATCTCTAGTCTTCATAAAGAAAATTCAGACTTTTCTTGAGAAATCATCTATGAATGACACGAAATATTTGGCTCAACTCTTTGATGTTGTTGGTGCAGGCCCCCAGACATCTGAATGAACATAGTCCAACACTCATTTGGATTTGTTCCCAAGTGTGCAATACTTGGAGAATTCTAGTGCGTCTCTCATCACACCGTCTAACTGGATCTTTCTTGTGTAATTCTTGTAACGCTTTTTGACTCATGTGCCCAAGCCTCTCATGCCAGAGCACAGTCTTGTCTTCTTCTATAAAATTGCTGCTCCACCTTCTACGGTAGAACGTGTGAGTTTATACATGTTATCTGGTTGTATTACACCCTTCATGTAGACCAGTTGCCCTTTTCGTACCTTGAGCACTCCATTTTAACCTTTAGGCCAAAATCCAGCTCTATCCAAAGTACTTAGAGAAGTCAGATTTCTGCTCAAACATGGGATATGCCTAACATCTCACAGCGTTCTGATAATGCCGTCATGCTTCCTGATCTTTACCGTTTTGATTCTCATAATTCTGCTTGGTGAATCATTCCCCATCAAAACGGATCCGGTGTTCCTCTCATTTTATGTGGCGAACCAAGCTCTGTGTGTAACATATGAAACGTGCAGGCCGTGTCCAAGTTCCAATGTCTACGTGCGTCGAAAATAGTTGAGATTGCGAGGAGTTCTCCAAACTCATCATTGTTTCCAATGACGATATTGGCTGACATGGACCTTTCTCTTAACATCTGCGCCTTTTTCTCATTCCATTGTTTGCAATTTTTTTTCCAGTAGTCGAGTCAACCAAATATGAAGCAACCATCGTTCTTCTCTTTGCCTTTTCCCTTGGATTTAGAGCTGCCTCTTTCTTGAAATCCACCACCTCTATTCCTTGACCTTCCTCTCTCCTAGCCTCTGACATAGAGTCCCCGTGCTTGAGAACTGTCTTCTTCTCTTTCCAATTGTAGCACCCCTGGGGGGTAAACTATAGTAGCCACGAATTTAAGCCAATAAGAAGCCAACACGTCCGAAGGACGTGCCAACAACTTATTAACCTAAAGTCGTAGGTTTTTTAGTGAGTAAAATAAAATCTAAACTTTAAATACTTTAAGTGGCACCACATGAAATCCTTAAAACAATCATCAGAGTTTATCTAATTTCGCGGAAGGTGGTCAAAATAAAGGGGACAATTTAAAAACTTTAGCGACAACAATAAAAATATAGAACATGGTTTGCAATTCGGGGTGACAACTTTACTGTTTATGTAGTAAGCTCTGGTAAATGACTCGAAGGGTAAAACCGGAATAGGGAGTACACTTGGACCGAACATCGAGGAAGGAATGAAGCTCCACACATAGCTCTCTCTATCTTTCCCGTCACAGTACCTGCAAACAATCTGTTGTAGGGGTGAGCGTCGTCCTCGCGTGCTCACGTAGGCCCACTAATGATAGGTTTGAAAACCAAAAACCGTATATATACATATAGATTTGAGCTCGTAATTAAAACCGTTTAGAAAATCTTTGGCACACAAAAACCATCATTTTATATCCTTTAGGAAAACATGCAGTATGCTAAAAACATAGGGGCCTAGAGCGCTCAATGTACAAGTACAACCTGCAGGACTTCGAATCTCCATGACCGAATTCCGGGTTTGTCTTCACAGCAAACCGGGGCCAACTACCTATGCGCTTGAAAACACATAGTAACGAGAGTGTCCATTTCCAGCTAAATGCCCAAACAGCGCATCGCACTTACGTCTCGCTTAACTCTGTACGAGAAGAGCGTAAGCGGGATATTTAAAATAAACAGGGCATCGCCCCCCCGGAGGTTCACGGTCTCGACACCGTGGGAGTGCTAGATACTAGGTCCCGTCACTCTCAAGTCACACACCGGAAATCAGGACAACGGTGTTCCACACATCTCACATTGACGTATAAAAATCTTTTACGTCTAGCCTCGGGTTTTCTTGGCCCAATCATAAATCATCTATCATTTAATATAAAGAAAACTTTCCTGAGGCATCGACCATGAGCATACACAAAATCATGAACTTTCTTATACATATATAAAACCACTACCAAGGGGGTTTAGATTCCCTACCTGGAATTGCCGTTCCAAACGCAAGCTCCAAGCTTCCAGGAACTGTCTCGGTGAACCGAGGTCACCCCGTAAGCTACATCGTCCAATAATCACTGCATAATAGAGTAGCTTAGCAACCAAGATATAATAACAGTCAACAGACCTCAGCATTCCTAGTTTGACCAGGAATGACCGCATTGACTAAGTTGACCAACCAATTTCCTTTCATGGCACTTTAACCTTTTGACTTTCTTTTCCAGTTATCGACTCTTTACTCAATTTACTGAAAGTCCGACTGAACTCCTGAACTTTCCTTAACCACTTTAACTTGACGTTAGGGTGTCACATAATAATTTGTTGAATTACTATGGACACCCAACGTGTCACACAATCAATTTATTTACCAAGAGTCGATTTACCGATTTACGTGAAACACCAACTTTACTTAACATGGTCAACTTAACATTTTACAGAAATTCCAGTTATCATTTTCCGATAACAATTTAACACTTTACCAATTTAACCAAGCTGTGTTAAACTTCGGTGAACTTCAAATCTTTACTTAACCGTTTTTCTGAAAATGTAACTTTCCCAAAATGGAAACTTTCCTTTAATGGAAACTTTCCCAAAATGGAAAGTTTCCAAAATTAGCAGGTTTCCAAACTTAGAAGATTTCCCAAAATGGTTAGTTTCCGTTTTTAATACGTTTCCTTACGTAAATTCCAATTACGACACTTAACCTAACTAAACGGAAACAACACAATCTTAAGGAGTCGAAGACTACCTCTCGGCATTTCTGCCGGTTTCACTGCATCTCCGGAATTGTTACCGGATTCCGGTCAACTTGCCGGAAATTCGCCATAGTTTCCCTCGTTTCTTCGCCTCCAAGTTATCGA